>VCJN01003199.1:0-56021 GCA_006384855.1 Tetraselmis striata | reverse complement strand
GGTCAAGTGCTGGGGCGGCTTCGGCCGATGTCCCGGGGCGAACTTTACTTTACTTTACGACGCGTACATATAGGGTATACGATAGGAATATTCGCGTCTCGCGTTTGCCGGTAATCTATCTAATCATTGCACCAAAAATATCCTTACTTACGTATCGTGCTACAAAATACATTATAAATAATAGTAATACCGGCCAGCTTCAGGCCCGAGAGAAAGACGGACTTCGCACAGTCGCAAGGATTAATTATACAGAAAGTCAAGGCCCACATCGGATTGTTGGCAACGAACAAGCCGACACAACTGCCGGAGAGGTGGACAACGGAACAATTCAACCGGACACCACTACCGATACTGAAGGAGCAACCCCGGAGGCAACCAATGATGCATGGCTAGCCCAGGTAGGGCGAGGGGCGCTGACAAATAGTCAAATACTCCACCCTCCACAACCTAAAACGCACTCCGCAAACATGCTACCGCCGGATGTCTTGGTTGCGACGCCGCCGACGAAACCCTACACTATCACCTAATCGACAAGGCACTCACTGCCCACGGGGGCGGCAATGCCGCCGGACCTTATCAAACCCTTTTATTTCACCCCCTACGCGAGAGTACACATACTGCTAGTATTCTAAATTATCTTTTTTATGCGAAAACCATATCTCGCACTCAAGCCGACTGAGATGACGCAAAAGCCAACCCTCCTTCGTCTTATATATGGATCTGATGGACACGATGGCGGGGGGGGAGGCAGGGAAGCAAGGTAGGCAGTGACCCCTCCCTTCGGAGGCCAAGGCGGAGAGACAGCGTTTAGGAGGTACAATTGACGGCAACGGAGAAGGAGGCCATGGAGGCGGCGATGGTGAGTCACAATTGGTGACCAAGGGCAAGAAAAAGGGCAAGTGCAAGACCTAGTGAGATAGCGCAAGCATTATCACATGGGTAGTGCAAGTAGGTAGAAGTAATGCGAATATTTACAGCAATTTTGTCGCACTTTGCTAGATGCTTGGGCAGTGGGAGTGGGAGCCCACCGCACTAAGTGAGTTGGGGGACGCATTTGTGAGGACAATCAGACATGCATCGTTGCGGTATCCAATGGCCTCATCACTGGCGCTCAGCGTCACATTGATCCCAAGTTTCAATATGCAGTACAGCTTCAACAGCACGGCATCATCAAAGTCACTACACCCCTACTCATGATTGTTCATGATGACATATTTTCACCAAAAAATGATATGCCCTTGCCAACGTTTCTTCAGTATTTCGCTGTATAATTTGAGATCATCTACCGATGGGTCTCCGGCATCTCTTCCTTAGATTCCACGGCTCCGGCTTCTTCTCATGCCTAGGGTCTTCAGTGGAGGAGTGTTGGGAGACTGGGATCCATACAACCCTAGGCATCTCTAACCCCAGCACAATCACCATGACTTCTCCCGGAGTACGGCAGTACGGCACTCCGTGATCTAGCATTAGTTGTTTTCCTACTCACCACATCACGGACAGATCTAGCCTTTAGTTCACCACTACAGCTCTGAGGCGGATATAAGTACCCGCCCTCCCCCACAACCGATATTGATTGTGATTCGAAATTCGAAATTCGAAATTTCTTCTTTGTTTATGTTGAGTCTTTTATGCTGCCCTTCTAAGGCGGCATCGCACGTAGCATGAAGTCCTTTGAAGGCCAAGTCCCTAATTCCCCCCTCCTAGCAGTTCCATAGCAATTTTCATGGGCTAAGCCCTTACTACAACACTATGACCCCAGTTCCGGCCCCCATTCACCAGTATGTGTTGGGGAATATGCAGATGTGAGGGTCACAACCCCACAACCCCTGAGTTCGCGTAGCGCGGAGGAACCCCCCCTCTCCTCGCTTCTGCTACATCTTGATGCAAAGCGTCATCTAGCAGAGCAACGACACATGTTATGTGCGAAATCCGTGTAATTAAGCATGTGCCTTGTCTTCATATGGTTATCTCTCACGTGTTTCACTTTTCACGTCCCCTCCCGTGGGCTGCCTTGGCTGCCGCTTTCCCCGCCCTAGGCAGCTTCTCTTCCGGTGCCTTCTTCGCGCGTATCGTTGACGGGGAGGGCCAATGGCGTTCCTCCTTTGGCTGTCCGGCTTTTTCCGCCTCTATGTCCGCTTGCCCCCTGGCTCCCCCCCCCCCCCCCCCCCCAAGCTGCCATGCTCATGGTAACTGCTAGCCTCGCCCGCCTCCCGGGTCTCGAGGCACGAGGGGTGCACCGTCCTCGAGCATGCCCCGGCAGTCGTAGGACTCTCTGAGGTGGACAACCACTGAAACCACATCCACCGCTCGGAGTAGGGCTAGCGGCGACCTACGCGACATCGAAATCCGCATGGTATCCGCGAACTCCTCCTCCGGATACCACAGTGATCCGCAACGACCTAGTGGTCCCGACCGGCTTGAGGGTCGGTTGGGTAATGGGACCATGCCTCCCGCTGCGGCCGCCTTCGTACGGCACTAGAGGGCTCGGTACCCTACTCTCGTATTAATCCACTGGCTCATTACGGCGTGTATTGCCTCCGCGATTGTCTTAGCGGGCGGCAGCGCACAATCAGCTAGGGGTCAAGCGTACATAGCTCAATACCACATTCGTAGAATTCGCGAGCTAGCTCCGGGTCGAACTTCTACGTCTTCTCCGCTCGTCCAGAGCGGCGCTCCTCACGGTAGACTATAGTCTGTAGAATGTGTAGAATGTGGCGTGCCCCCCCTGTCTGTTCGCCGAAGGGCAGCTCGAGCAGCGCTTTCTTTGATGCACACATGTAGTCGGAGGCATGCTGAAGCCTCCAAGAACTCCAGCCGTGCCCGGTCGGAGTTCGTGGACGCCTTCCACACGGCCTGGAGTTGGAAGTGGTCCGGCATGACCCCATCCGGCGGGCGGATATGCACGTCGTCCGCCTCCTCGGCCCCGTACATGTCCTACCCCTCTTGGCCGGCAGCTCCGAGCGCGTAGCCATGGCCATAGACGTCCGGGCGACCCGCCCCCTTTGCGCAGGCAAGCATCATGCCGAGGGCCAATTGCGTCCACACCTCGCCTCCGTGAGACCGCGCATAGCCGGGCCGCTTACCCACACTTGGTGCATTGGGTGCTCCACGCACTTCAAATGCCGGGCGCCCAGTAGCGTGATCGCGCATTGGTGGCAGAAGCGATGCATTAGCTCTCCCGAACGTCCATCCGGACCGATATCCACGAGCAGTGCAACGGACGTTCTGGCCCTATACATGCGCACGGGGATGTTTCCAGTGGTGATCGGCGATGCATGCTCCGTACCATGCGGCGTGGTAGTACTCATCCGCATCGGATGAGTACTACCACGCCCACGCCCATCGGCAGGAAGACGAAGGTTATCAAGCAGGTACTCGAGCACACGGTCGAGGGCGATGAGGAAGAGCCCCGGACGTCGGTGGCTGTCGGGACGCATCCCGTTCTCGAAGCCGGGCAGAGCTGTAGTGAGAGCGGTTTTCCAATGAATTAAGGTAGTGGGGCTCGCTCGAAGGAGCGAAGGGCGCACGGACCTTCTGGTCCTGACCACCGGCGCGGGACTCGTTACCGCCCGGAATGGCGCCCACTTCGCCGGCGGCATAGCGGTCTCTTGGGTATCGAAGAAGCTGGAGAGATGCTCATGGATGAGCTGCTTCATTCCCGCGTCTTCCGCCTCGCGACGCGCCGCCTAGATGCGGTCTTGCGCAGTAGCCGTCGCCCCGACCTCACCGGCATCCAGCCTTGCCGGCGTCGACCACCTTGGGACCGGTGGCAGGTGAACCTCTGCTAAACATAGCGAAGCGATCGTCCGGGAGGGAGTCGTGTGGAGAAGAAAGAAAAGAAGAGCCTCGGCTCGAGCTGGTCATGTAGTATAGCTGCGAGAGCGGAGGGTGGAAGGTTATGTATGTAGTACCGTTTCCGAGGGGCTGAGCACCCTGCACGGTCCGAAACCGCGAGTTAGCGTTGTGCGGACGACATGAGGCCATCATAAAACTAAGAGAGTGGCCCCGTCTAGCGGATGATGATGGTTTTGCAATATTTGATGGGTACGGGGTAACCGATGTTCTTGTCGTCGCGCGGGCGGCACGTAAAGTGCCGCACATCGGCGTTTCAGTGCTGAAGCACCAGAACTGCCCGCGGCCGATTACTACTGGCGTGGTGCAGAGGACGCGGGCTGTTGGTGGTGTCGACACCCGTATACCCTAGGGTGAATGGAGAGACAAAGAAAATCCCACAAACACAGCTAAAAACATAACACGGTATGTTCCGTCGTTGTCGGTAGGTTATCTGTCGATTATTCGTGATTATAATCATTCCGGTATATAGCGACAACCTTATTGCTTACTGGCGAATTTCAGTTACCACTAAATGGTACTGGTACGTTTGCTCTGTTGCTGCGCGCTGGACAAAGGAAACCCAAGAACACAGCTCTAAACATAACACGTATGTTCCATCTTTATCCGTAGGTTGTCTGTCAATTATGATCTAAACTAGTTTATGGGATTTCCTCCTTTCCTATCCGCTTTTCCGGCAAACATTGCTGCTAAGTGGTACGGCTTATTTCCCCATCCGTCGTTGCACTCCTTTTGGGTGCGGCACAAGTAGACATAATACAAAAGCAGCCGTAACAGATGAGCATGCCATCTTCTAGTTTCGCTGCGTTACACGCAACGATTAACTGCCTCGTAACCCGTTGCGAGCAAGGTCGCGGGTTGTTTCAAGACCACACTCGGCTCACCATATTTGTGCGTGAAATTCTCATCCATACGTCCGTGCGTCGCCATGCTACATGGAGAAGAACCCGTCGTTGAGCCGACGCTCGAACAACTACAAGCAGACGTGAAGGCTCAGTCTACATTGCCGCGCGAGCTTGCAGACAGCGTTGACTCAATTGACGGCTCGTGATCGTGTTGTTGATGGAGACGGGGCACATGGCTCTAGTTCCGGGCAGCACAGCGCGGGACAGCCGACAAGCAGCGGGGGAGCCGCAGAGCGCCCCGACTTATTGCTAGAGCAAGCCCATAGCGGCCGTGTCGGAGCTAAACCCACGAGTGACGAGGACGACTACCTCGTGGTGCCAGAGCTACTGCAACGAGCAGAGCATGGTTACGAGGCCGTTCGACCGGTCAGCCGGGTGCTTGGGCTCTTCCCTCTGAGTACCGACCTAACGAAGGACTACCTCAAGCTGGATGACTGGCGTCCGCCGGCCCAAAAGGAGTATCTTTGGATAACGTGTTTTGGGGCCCACATGCCTTCTCTTTTCATGGCCCTCGACGAGTTGTTACCTTACGTCGCTGCTGCTAATCAAGACTTCATCCCCCACCTCATCGCGCGCGCTCGAAATCACGCCGAGGCCATCGACAAGGCGTTTCGCTTTCGTCTAGCCTTCTTGGGGAGGCTTAACGAGATCAAGCGTGTACACGGTGGCCAAGGTGTTCTAGACGTATTGTGGGCCCAACATTCTTAGCATGCCGCTGAACATCTGGGCTCTGCGATTTTTGGGGACCTAATAAAGGACTACGAGCGTCGCGTAGTCTTAGAGGCGACGATCGCCAACATCGCAAAAGCTGCCGCTATTGCTCGGGTCGTAGCAACGGCGGTTGTAGGACGCGGGCGTGGACGTGGAGGTGGACGTGGCGGCGGTCACAGGCGTGGCCGCAAAGGTGAGCACGAGTGACAATGTCGGGCGCTTTTCGTAGGAGCCGCTAGCGCATTGCGAAGTCACCTTGCGGTGACCAACGCACAACGATCTCTGGCAGCTCAGCGGCGGGATGAGCGCCACGTGTCTGGATCCCCCCCCCCCCCCCCCCCCCCCCCCACTTTATAGACTTCATTTAGACCTTCTTTGGTGCGGCGCTTCTTTCAGCCATAGCCGAGTGCGGCTCAACCATCCGAACGCATGCACATGGCGCTCAACTATCCGCCTCCCGTACCATATCTCATCACTGCGTCCGTCCATTGTGACACTGCGTGTCCAATTGGTTCGCAACGACCATATTTCGTGCGTGTACGTTACGCACGTGACATGCGCTACGAGCGAGACGGGCGCGGGTCGGCCCTCCTACCTGAACCTTGCCCCGCAAACCCGTATTGGTGCCCTCACGACTGACCCGTCCATCAATTATCGACCCAGCAACCTAACCGCCGCAACCGAGTACTTTGCTGCGATGAACCGGCCCCATGTTCCTCCGTCGGCATGGCGTCGTACTTACATAATTGACGAGCCCGAAGCCGTCGCCCCTCGGGGGCTGCTTCACTCCGATCCCCGTCTGCATGAACCGTTCGGTTCGGACGAGTTGGGACAACGGACCCTCGACCTACCCTAGCTCCCTCACCGCTCAGACGCTCAAGAGCTACGCCGGCATGCTGTCTCAATTCGCGGAGTTCTGCCACGACTCAGAGACCATCATCCCGCTGGAGGCGACCATTGCTATTGTCGTTCAGTACGTCGCTTGGATTGGTGAGCGGGGTCACATCGGGGCGTTACAACTACAACTTAACATGTCAGCAATCAACACGTTCTTCGAACTGCCCAACCTCGACCCAATCGCCAAGGATAACCTGTACCTCACCGCCGCGCGTCGTGGCCTGCTGCTAAGGCAACGCCACATGGAAGATGCCCCTTCGCGAGTCCCTTGGCCAGCTGATGTCGCTTACAGCTTCGTTGAGTTTATTGTGTATGCTCCCCGCCCCCGCCCCCCCCCCCCCCCCCCCCCCCCGCCCCCGAGTATTGGTACGACTTCCGAGCCCTCATGGCATGGCCTGGGTTGTCAACTTCATGTTCTTTGCCAGAGGACATACTAGCATGTCTTGCCGAGTGCGGGACGTGCATGTCGACGCCTACAACATCACCCTGCAGGTGTACCGCGAGAAAAGGCGCGCCCGACGGCGCGGCCCCGACGACCTACGCGTACTGCTCCTTCCAGTGTCGGAGCACCCCCGCATTGCGCGTCTACTGCACCACTTCATCGACAACGTACAATATGCCCCCTTGTTGCTTGTTAGCCTGTTGCCTTGGCCGAGACAAACTTCTGGGTGGTCACCCCGAGCGAGCATTCCAAGTCATGAACTGCCGCTACAATAATGTCGGACCGGCTCTCTACGACCGTTCGTCTCGTCGGTGCCGCCCCTCCCGCCGGCACTTCCCGAAGCTCGCATAACCTTAGTTCGCAAGGGTGCGGCATCTGCTGCTAACACCATCGGAGCCCCGCTGTCCCACATCCCCTACCAAGGCGGCTGGGCCACAAACTCCCACGTCAGTCTAGACTACATCGACCCCAACGTCCTTCCCTCGGCAGTCGCGTGGTTCTTCGGTCACGTCGCGCCCCTTCGCCACTTCCAAGTTCAACAAGACTCCGCAGCGTTGGCCTTCCCGGTGCCCCCTTTGTGACCTGGCGCTACCCCTTCTTCGTCAATCTACCGCTCTCTCCGTTCGCTCATCACTGGCGAAACCAGACTCAACTTTATTGAAATGATCTAAACTAGTTTATGGGGTTCCTCCTTATTTACTACCAGTACGGTCGTTACGGGTCGTGACCAGCAAGCAGGCTATAACGTGAAAACGTGGAGGGAAATGGAGTCAGGCGGGGGGGCTGCGTGTAACGCAGCGAAACTGGAAGATGGCAGGCTCACCAGCTGTTACGGCTGCTTTTAAGGATTATTTATACTCTATCGTGCTGCACCCGAAGGGGCGCAACGACGGGTGAACTAGTAACCCGTACCACTTAACAGCAACGGTAGCCGGAAAAGCGGTATCCCTGCCAATTTCGGCTCTTTTGCTGGTAAGGCACCCTGCGGCCTTTTTGGCACAACCAGACTCAACTTTGAAATTCGTGTTCCGTGCAACGACTACCCTGTAGCGACTATGAGAATTCCGGTACACCCTGTACCGTGTAAGGATTATATACCTGTAGCGACCGTTATTGCTCGCTGCTACAATGCTACTCGCGAGTTTTAATTACCAGTACCCGTACCTGGTATACTGGTTCTGGTACGTTTGCGCTGTTGCTGCGCGCACGTTGTTGCTGGCCGTCCGCTGCTGACACAGTCTGACACCTGATGGAGCGGCGCGCGCTGGCGGCCGTGCCAGCGTGCGAAGCTCGGTCAGCCGCGTCGAACGGTGCTGCGCTAACGAAATGGCCGCCGGCTGGGCGGGTTTCGCCGCACACCCTCGACGCCCGCTTTGCCGACAGCAGGAGCGGTTCTTACGTTCGTATGTCAACTTGCTCGCCCGAGCCCGGCCGATTTCCGACAGCTCCCAAGCAGTGCGGGTTGTGGCTGGCTGTGCGTGGCGTCGTTCCGTGGTGGTCGAGCACTCGAGGGCGATGGGGCACCAGCCCCTGGCGGCGGGCCTCCCGCTGGCGTCTGCCCGGCTGAGCGACGCGGTGTGCCCGTCCAGCGACGCGAGCCAGCCCGAGCAACAGGAGGCCAGCCCCAGCGGCCGCGTGGCGGTGGGCGATTGGCAGACCTGGAAGCTGCTCCTGGCAGGCGGCGTGTCGGGCGCGGTGTCCAAGACGGCCACCGCCCCGCTGGCGAGGATGACCATCCTGTACCAGGTAGCGACCAACCGGGAGGGGCCCCTGCAGGCCCTCGACGACCTGGCGTCGCCCCCCCCCCCCCGCTTGCTGCACGGGAGCTTATCTTTATGGGGGCGCTCATCGGCGAAATCTTCGGCGGCCATCAGCAACGAAGCGCCGACGTGGTGGGGCTGATGCGGAAAGGAGGGGGGGTTCTATCCGTTGTCGCGCTGAACGGCATTCGGCTTTCAAGCCGCTTCATTCCAAGTCCCGATTTCAGCTGAATTCAATACCGGCGAAACACTTCTCGGAAATAGCCTGAGCTGCAGCCAGGTCAAACTCGGGCTACTGTGTTCGTCCTATCAACCATCACTGTTGCGATCCTTACTGCTGAGTCGCACATTCACCTTCGCACACTCGCCTCCCAAAATTCACAGTGCACATTTTGCACGTCGCACTTGTCCTGGAGCTATTCCAGACTGCACTCTAGCTGCAGTCCAGCCGGATGCCCGCAGTTTACATCGGACTCCACTTCCTGTATTCATACCTTAAAGTAAAACTGAACTCCGTTGTGCTGACTTAACCTTAATTCATCTGAATTCAGCACTATTCACCAGAATTCAGTCCAGTCCAGTCCAGTCCAGTCCAGTCCCCTGCCGCGCTGACCGCCACCGGCCGGGCGGCGGTGTGGTCCGTCCAGGTGGGCGCGCTGCAGACGTCGCACTCGGTGGTGGGGCTGTCGTCGGCGCTGCGGCAGGTGGCACGCACGGAGGGCGTGGCGGCGCTGTGGAAGGGCAACGGCGTGACGATGCTGCACCGGCTGCCCTACACCGCCGCCAACTTCTTCCTGTACGAGCAGGCCAACCAGGCGCTCATGGCGCTGCTGCCCGTCACGCACAGTGGCACTGCGGGCACCGACTCGCTGCGCCGCCTGCTCGCCGGCGGCTTTGCGGGCTCGGTGGCGTGCACCGTGGTGAGCGCCTCCACCCCCCCAACTATTCTCCTCCTCCTGGGGGTACACACCGCATCACAGCCCATCCATCGGGGTGCTAACCGTGACAGGAAGCCGAGCACAAGCGCCGCACGGCCTGTCAACTGGGTGCAATACCGAGCCGGAGGGGGATGCTGAACGAACGACTGGCTTTCACTGAGAGCGCTACGGCGCATCAGCAATGTACACTGCACTCAGGAGAAGGGTTAACCATCTATACTCTGTTCCCAGTGTTGTCGTTACCATGTAGTCTCGATTTCTGTCTATGTATACCACCCTATACCTTCGTCAATATGTGATGAACCACGTACGGGTGCCGAAGCGACTGTAAGAACGATCCAAATAAGAACCAGCCCTGCCTTTCTGGCTTTCACTAGGGGCACCCGCCTACAAGAACAACTTAACGAACCCGCCCTGCCCTACTGTGGGCGTATCCGGCCCTGCCGGCGTGCAGCATAGAGGGCATACGACATATCAGGCGGCAGCCGCACAGTAGCGACTGCCGTCCTCGTACTAGCGTATGGCGCAGCTTTCGCGTGCTGTTAACAGTAAAAGTAAAGTTCGCCCCGGGACGTCGGCCGAAGCCGCCCCAGTCGTAGGCACCCGCAGTCGTAGGTCTGGCATAGCCTGTAGACCACTGCCTCATTCGAACCCCTTCAAAGGGCTAATGCGTCAACCGGGGAAACCCAGGACACGCCCGGACGATATTGCCGAAAAATGCACCGGCCAGGAATCGAACCCGGGACCTCTCGCGTACGAGACGACCGCCCAACCGAGCGGACAAGGGATGGGCGCTGCGTGCTGGTATTAGCGACTATGTCTCAGTGTTGAACTGTACCATAGCCTGCTGCTGCTGCTGAGGCACACTCATTCCTTCAACTGCGCGCCCGGCACTTTTTACCGGGAGAACGGTACTGTGATATAATGGTTTGTGATGAGTCATAACACACCCCCCCCCAACACCCCCCCCCCCCCCCCCCCCGTGGCCTCTGCGAATGTCACACTTATAAGGACAATTCGCCGGCACCCCCTTTCCGGGAGCAATTATCAGGGTTCTTACAGTCGCGCCGGCACCCGTTTACATTTTATACGATTGCTCAAGCGGTCTTACTCTGGAACAATTCTTTTGCTATTCATTGAGTCCAGTTTAGTCTCCCACACGATATACACTTACTCGCTCCACTCTTCTCTCCATGTTTCTTACGTTAACCGTAGTCTCTTGTTTTCCCAATTATCGTCATGTTTCATCCTCTCCATTACCGTCATGTTGGCTTCCAACTGACATGCATCTCTTTACGCAAAATCCACCAAGCGCAGCATGTGACGCCATCGTGGAAGGGCGAGACCGCCTCTGAGCCCCCCCCCCCCCCCCCCCCAACACCGTGGCAGGCGTACCCGCTGGACCTGGTGCGCACCCGCCTGGCAGCGCAGATGGGCGCCGGCCACCACCACGGCATCCAGCACGCCTTCCGCAGCATCGTGGCGCACGAGGGGCTGGCGGGGCTCTACTGCGGCCTGCGGCCCACGCTCCTGCAGGCGGGCCCCAACCTCGCGCTCAACTACTGCGCGTACGAGGGCCTGCGGTCGCGCTGGATGGCGGAGCACCCCGCCATGACCACCCCGCCGGTTGGACCCCCGCCCCCCCCCCCCCCCCCCCCCCCCACCCCTCTCACACCACTGCACCCGGCTCCTGTATCAGCCTGTCGCTGCAAGAGACATGACCTCCATGGCCAACCCCCCTACAATGAATTATGGGGGGGTTAAACCCACCCCTTTAGTAAATTGGGGGGGCGGGGGGGGGGAGGGGGGATGTTCATACTAGGGGTGGTGTCACCGGTATCTCCATTCCGAGCTGTGTTCGTGAGCGCCTGATGCCTCCATGTGCTGCTACAACTACGGGGGTACGTACGGCAAGGCATCGAGCAGTCGTAGTGTGGTGTTCCCCTCGACTGACCGTACGAGAACTGTCGACAGCTGTGCCGCGCTCGTTTCCCCTCCCAAGGGCACGCACATTTCGAGTATACCACCGGCTCTCTACCACTTGTTTAACAGGAGACCTCGAAGGCTACCTTCAATTCCGTGTTGACACAGTGCCGCAGCACATGCAGCAACCTGCTAGCCGGTACTCTGTGCCACCACTGATGTCATTGCCCCCCCTCCCCGGACTACATTGCCGGTCGCCGAAACTGAGCCCGGAGGTTGGCACCCGCAGGTGCACGTGTCGCTGGCGTGCGGGAGCCTGGCCGGCATGTTTTCGTCCACCCTCACCTTCCCTCTGGACGTCATCCGGTATACCAGTGCCCCCCCCCCCCCCCCCCCCCTCCTCCCCCCCCTTTGCCAGACCTAATTGTCTCATTTGGTCCGACCAGGCTAGCTAGGGTATGTCATCACGCACCGCAAACCCTAAGCCCATGTGCCCCCGCTCCCGCTGGCGGATCGCAGGCGCCGCATGCAGATGCAGGGCACCACCGGGTCGCGGTTGCGGCACGCCGGCATGTTGAGCGCCATGGCGACTCTGATGCGGCACGAGGGGCTGCGCGGCTTCTACTCGGGCATCGTGCCGGAGTACATCAAGGTCGCGCCCGGCGTGGCCATCACGTACTGCACCTACGAGGCCATGAAGCTGCTGCTGCTGGGGGAGGGCTTCAACGCCAGGCGCTAACGGCCATCACCCTCGCGAGGATCTCGGAGTTTTGAGGGTTTTGCGGAGAGAGGATGACAGATGGAAGCTGGCGACCACCCGGGGCACTGTGCCCCACAGGGTGTGAACGCCCGGCACGTTTAGAGAGTATTCTGTGTTTCCGTAGTTGGCACGGTAATTCCGCACCGCCGCAGTGGCGGCCGCTGTCGTTATTGCCCGGTTTTCTGATGCCCCTAGTTGGTGCGGACGGCTTCCAAACCATCCGCCCAGCGCCACTGCCTGACACAGGCAGCAGCGAGATGCGACACAGTGCATTCTGTATGTAATCCCACAACGTCCACCCCAGGCCAGCAGCAACGCGAGCTCAGCCAACTCATTCATCCTGCTTGATATACGGCGCATACGATTAGCAGCTTCAGCATCAGCATCAGCAGAGGTCCATTCAGGCATCATGTATCTCGCCATGCTGCGTCAAAGGCAGCACAATACACATCTCGTCAGCCACCATATTCAGCGCAATAGGCGGTGTCACAAACCGACTCACATACGGTACTGCCACCAATCGCTTAAGCGGGCCAATTCGCACCGTGAAGACTTGCGGGATTCCGCGCTCGTACCAAGGTCCCAGCCCAGCCGTGAATCGTTTAGAGGTCATTCTTGGTTTTTGATCACGGCGTCCAGGGTCAGTCAATTCAGAGATCCCAGATAAAATACTCCATATCCATGCATGCTGGCTTGAACGCCCATCCGCAAGAAGATGTGTACCTAAGTTGGCTGACATGCCGCACCACATGGTCGCAGGCAAGAAAGCATGCCAACACAGCGAGCCAGCCTACAGCATCAGGAGCCGTACCACCCCCTCGCAAACAGGGTGCGTCCTCAGCAAGTGTGAATCCCAGACAGGTATGCATGGCCGGCTCGGCACAGCCTTATCTCTTGGATCCCTGTTTGCATGGGGATTGTCAAATGGCGTGGAGATGATGTGCTGGCGTTGCCCGGGGCACGGACCCCATTGCATGTTGGGTGTTACACGCGCCTGGCAGTGCCATGATGCCTTGCAAATGGCTTTGTACAAGCATGGCCCTCAGGAGCGCGCCATGGGCGGGCAGCGCAGCTACTCCGCGCCACGCCCACGGTCACGTGTCGTCCCTATGGCGCCCCCTTTCTATTTCCCGCCCAGGGAAGGGGAGGGTCGAGGCGCCGCCTGCAGCAGCCTCAATGCGGATCTGCACGGCTCCCGGCACTGAGCGGAGACGACGGCGCCTCGCCCGATGCCGTCTGCCATGTCCGGCGGTTATTTAGTTGGCAGCGGCCTTGGCGGGGCTGGCGGTCTTGAGGGGCTGCTTCTCGAGGTCCGCGATCTTGTCCGACGGCTTCTCGCCGCCGCTCTCCTTCTTGTGCGTGGCCGCCTTGTAGTACAGCGCGCCAAACACGGTGAAGGTGCCCAGCCTGCAACATGGGGGCGGGCGGTCAGGAGGTTGCAAAGGTGGACAGTCTTATCGAAACCGGAACGGCTCGCCATGCCATGTGCCAGGCGCCGCTCATTCCCGCCTCCGTACCAGCCACATCAAGGCAACTAGCGGCCGCTGTGTGTCATTTGGCCTTTGCAGCTGAGGCATGCAGTGCGGGGACACTCTTGGAGGCGAGGGCAAGGAACACAATGCACACCGCGGCCCTGGAATGCCGGGGTGACCTGGTGTTAGGTCGTCGGTGGATTCGAGGCATGGCGGAGGTAAATGCGATATTGGGGTGGGTGGGGGGGGGGGGGGGGCGCACCACTGGCCGGCGGACAGGGGGTGCAGGAAGAGCACGGAGGAGAGCAGGATGGACAGGAACTGGCGCGTGGTCATGACGGTGGCGAAGATGAGGGCGCCGTAGGAGCGGATGGTGTACGAGATGAAGAGCTGGCCGGTGGTGGCGGCGGCGGAGAGCGCGATGATGTAGTGCAGGCAGATGGGGTGCTTGGTGACAAAGGCGAGCGCGAGGCCGAGCTGGCCGGAGCTGACGAGGCCAAACATGCTGAGGAAGGAGGAGCACATGGTGACGTAGAGGATCTGGTTGTAGATGGTCATGGAGAAGCCCTTGAACATGCGGTCCTGGAAGGTGGAGGTGAAGCCGTCAAAGCCAAGGTAGCCCAGCATGAGCATGCAGCCCCACAGGCTGGCGGCGCCCAGGTCCATGTGGCTGCTGGCCTTGGACTTGACCTGGCCGGTGAGGATGAAGATGGTGCAGCCAATGGTAACAAGCAGCGCGATCAGGTAGTCCTTGGCCTTGTACACCTTGCGCATGATGATGCTGCCCCAGATCATCACGGGGATCATCTTGGCGCACTTGGCCAGCGTCTGCACCGGGAACGATACGTACTTGAGGGCCTCGTACTGGCAGAAGGTGGCCACCACGTTGGAGACCGACACGGCGGCATAGTTCCAGATGGGCGCGATGGGCTTGATGCCCTCGCCGTAGATCAGTGCGGCGATGATGGCCACCGACATAGTCGTCAGCCGGTTGCACAGCACCAGGAACAGCGAGTACTTGAAGCGATCGCCCTCGTCGCCGAAAGGCTCCACCATGATGCGCTCCTGCGATGGGACGCAGGCATCAGCCTCGGGGGCGGCGCAGCGCCCGTCGACAGCCAAGGGCTAAAACTACTCCTATCGGCAGTTGAGATCTGCCACGAGCCGCCGGCGCCGAGTTTTCCGCGACCAGCCGAGGGGCGCTGGGGGGGGGGGGGGGGGGGGAGTGGGGGCACCTGCAGCACTCCGTACATCAGCAGGCAGCCGACGATTCCAACGACACACCACGCCATGTGCAGCTTGTCGAAGTGCTTCCACTGCTTAAGGTCCTCCATGCTGACCATCTTGTTTTTGCCTGCGCGCGGGCGGGCAAAAGGCGGGGGCTCAAAAACAGGTCAGCTCAGCCACAACAACCGATACAGGGCGACGGCGGCCGCCACGGTTGCGCATCCGAGGGTGGCGGACCAGCGTGTAGCTACGGTCATGCGAGAGGGTCTGCCTTGTGCTACACGAGGCGGGGGTTGTGTGGTTGGCGAGGGGGTGCTCGGGGGTTCAAGGCGGGAACGACTGCTCCCAGATATAGCTTGGCGCTGTTTAAATATGCCCAACGGTCCACGTCGGTAAAGTACTGTTAATCCGAGCGGTCGTCGCGGGTGGCCGCCGCGGCGCGGAAGGTCCCAACCGGCGCGCGATTGATCCTTACACCCGGTACCATCCCTCCCCCTCTCCGCACCGGCCCCGGGCTACGCCACAGAAACAGGTTCAACCGGGTGAAATTACTCGAGCTGAATCGGTGCTCGCAATGGTGGCATTGCTGCACAAGGCTCTTGAGTCCAGGGAGCTCCGGGCGGAGGCCTCAATCTACCGCAGAAGAAACACGCGCGCGGCAGAACGGGAAGTACGCCCGGGAGCCGCGGGTGCGGTCGGGGCTCGTAGTTGCTTCGCGGGCCAGGAGCAACGTCCCGACAGACAACAGAGGCACTCTATGGTTCCCGCCAAGAAGCATGGTAGGGCACGGCCTGCAGCTCGTTTGACTCACCGGGGACGACGGGGCAATGAGACACGCGTGGCTAAGAGGCGCGGGTGGGGAGTCGCGATCTGACCGGCGGCAGTCGTCCACTACGGGTCAAGAAAGGCAGGTAGGGCGACTACAGGTACGCGTTACCTCTTGTCGCTGCAAAATAATGCAATGCTGGGGCGGGGCAGTCGTACCTCGTAAGCCGAGTTGTGGGCTGAGGCAGGATGCGGGCCGCTATTAAGCGGCTTTGAATTGCGTTTAGCCCATGTTGTATGCTGGGAATAATCGGGGAGAAAGAGAAAAATCCAATTATCCTGCTGCATGTTCGGGTACTGCCTCAGGGAGAGATACTGTGCAAATACTGCATTCGCACCGGAGCAGAAGAAGCACCATGTTTGAATTATTAGAAATCGCATTTCTCCCGGATCCCCGGCGGAGAAACGGAGCTGCTGGGGTCCAACAGTCGTACCATCGGCGGGGTGGCAGTGGGTTGGGATCGACCCGCCCCGCCCAACCGACCCGCTAAACTGTGGCCGGTCCCCGCCCCGCATCACGCCGGTTTAGATACCTCCGACTATGCATATGGCTCCCTGACAGGGGGACTAGGGTTGCGCGGGCTGAGTCGGGGCGGAGAGGGGTGGCGCGCATTGGAAGCGAGCTGGTCGTGGCAGAGAAGTCGCGACGAGGACCGCGCCCGCCACTCGCCAAGTTCCAGTCAACACCCGTCGCCTAGCCATACGGTATAGCTAGGCGACGGGCTTGTTCGACTAGGGGGAGGGGGGGAAGGCTGCGGGTTGTGGCGTCTACGCAACCTCCACCGCGCCGGGGTGGGGGCGTGGGGCTGGCATCGTCCCGTCGGGTCGTGTCTGGCGTCGTGCCTCGACGACTACGCGCCGACGATGCCTGACAACGGGATGCGCGACGAATCCGCGACGATAATCCCTGACGATGGGATGCGCACCGCGCGCTCGTGGTAAGCACAGCGCGATGTACTAGGTCACCATTTCTCCGTCCGCGGGAGAAATATTTCTCGCTCAAAGTTCTTTTTCCGCTCCCGGGGCGGGACAGCCGGACAGGACTGGCAACAGTGAAACCCTTGCAGGTCTCTGTGTGACTACAAGTTGGGGTTTCCTTCCGCCTGGCGCGCGCTGCGCGCTATCGCCTGCCACACGCTACTACACAAACGTGGCGCGCGCATGGAGCCACACATCGTACTAAGAGCGCCGTAGCACGGGTGTGCTTCAACACCCAAAATCTGACTCATGGAAAAAACTACCGTACAAAAGAGCACGGTCGATTCCGGCACGACGTTGTGAGTCGACCCCACTCGAAGAATAATTCTTATAAAAACTAGCGGGCTATCTGCTATCCCCATCTTCCATCTTCGCGCCCCGACTACTATGTGGCGGGCCGCGTCACTTGACGCTTGCGAGTTCGTCCCGCCGTGCAAGACGCTTTGGCTCTCCCAAACGCTAGACCCGCATTCGAAGATCCGCCGTCCTCCGATCGCTAGTACCGTTGTCTTGGGTGCGAATAGCCGGCCTTTGCCGGCCTTGTTTAAAGCCGCCGAATTTAAATCGCATCATCTTCGAAAGGCAAGCGCTAAGACATGTCGCCTCCCTCTTCTCCTTTCGAGTCCCCCCGTTCCGACCACGCCTAATGCGCCGGTTGGTGGTTATGGTGGTCCCATCTGCGCCTAGATGGCACGCTCCATCTTGGCGCCGACTGGTCGGTGCCTCGGCTTGGCACGCCGATTCAATTTCCTAACCCGACAATCACGGCGTTCCCGACCGGATGATACCGTGCACTCCCGACGAGTCTGACTACATGCGTCACCGCCGGGTGCGACGCAGCTATAGCAAGTCTGGGCAGACATCGGCGCCGGACGCTGGGTCGTCAACATGATCCGCAACGGCGCGGCGTGCGCATCCCGTTCAAAGACAAGCCGCCGGCCCCGTTATTCACCAAGGCGTCTAGATGGAGGACGCTACCCCGGAGCGACTACGCTGTATGGACGGCGAGCTAACTCGCATCCTGGATGGCTAGCGGAGCGTAGAAGGACGGCCACTATTCGCGATGGGTCTCTTATCGGCTCTTCCTCGTCCCTAAGCCGGGTGTCAACAAATGGCGGCTCATCATCGATCTACGACCCCTACTCATCCGGTATTGTGAGGAGTTGGACCTCAGTTTCGAGACCCGGCGTCTACATGCTCTCCATGGACCTACATGACGGCTTCTACGCCGTTGGTATTGCCCGCCCCGAGGACCGCGACTACTTCACTGTCGAATACCGAGGCAAGCTCTACGTTTGGCGGGACTTCCCATGCTTGGGCTGGAGCCTAAGCCCCTACTATTTATGTTCCCTCACGGCCGCGTTAAACCGCCACCTGCGACGCCCCGACTTCACAATAACCTCCCACGGGGTGCGCCGGTCTAAGGTCATCATGGGACGACGCTAGGCGCTACACAACCAATACTTCCGCGGCTGCCGCGCATGATCCCCTACATGGACGACTCCATGTTCTTCGCATCCAGTCGAGCGCATGCCTACGCTGTGCGCGACCGCCTCACCTCCTGCTAGAGAAGTTGGGCCTCAGCCGACACCCCGGCAAAGGCTCGCGTGGGAGCCGGTACAACGACTTGAGCACCCCGGCCTGGAATTCGACTCCTAGAATAACGGTACGATTCGGGCCCCCCATCGAACACTCGAGTCGCTTGTTGCTGCAGCCATCGGCCTCATCCGCCGTGCTAAGCGCGACAAGCGATGGCCGCATGTGCGAGAGCTCGCGCCACGGGCAGGTCGCGCCCAACTCATGTTCTTCGCCATCAGCCCGGCGCGATTCTACTTTCGCGAGTTGCACGACGTGCCCCGCACGAAGGACTCGTGGAGTGGGCGCGTCAAGAGGACGCACCAACTCCGACGCGACCAGGAGTGGTGGGTTGCGGTCCCTGGCCACAACAACGGGCGTTCCATCTACAAGCCCGTCGAGACCACCGCCTACATGCATGTCGACAGCTGCGGCTACAGATGGGGCGCCGTTCTCAACGAGACCACCGAGGAACGCGGCTTCTCGTGCACGGCGACCGCGAGCTGCACATAACCTAAAACGAGCTTAAGCAAGGCTGTCCGGTACGCCGTGCTCACCTTCCCCTCGGAGTTGCGTGGTCGACACGTGCTGCTCCACGAGGCGGATACATGGGGATAGCCGACATCCTCGCCAACCTCACCTACCCTAGCGCTCGCCTATGCTCATGACCGAACTACGAACGCTATGCTCCATCCTTGACAGTCACCAACTTACATATAGGAACCGTGGACTGATGAAATTTGATCTGCGATGCATGAAATTCAACTCCGCGTGGCAAAACGATTCCGTACATCAAAATCCCGATGGACAACACCGTCATGGAGAACAAGAACATGAACGTGGCGGCCCTCTGCCATTGGCTTGTGTCTATCGGCATCTGCGACGTCATTCATCATTTGGTCTTCCTGCCTATCGGGCGCACACTCATGAACGGGTTGACCTTGCGCTGTCTCGCAGCTCCGCCTACACAGTCGAGACCTTTATTGACTTGGTTGCGAAGGCATTCTCGCCCACTCCGGAGATTGCAGAGCACTCATTCTCCCTCGACTTCTCTAAGTGGTTAAGGCCCCATTTCCACTACCACATTCATGACATGAGTAAGCCGCACAAATTCGAGTTCACCCGTGATGACGCCGCCGAGACGCGGCTCGTTGCGCGCCGCCTTGTGGTCCAACACACCGCTTTCCGAGCCCGTGCAGATCTTGAAGAACGCGCCAATTGGGACGCCCGAGATTCGTGCGGGCCGGCCCCTTTTGAACGCTGTCTGCGACAAAAAGAAGCCCGACGCGCTGAAGGTCTAGAGGTGCTTGGATGACTTCAAGAAGGTCGGGTCGTACATCACGGACCTGGCGGTCCAGTGGCACTTCTCCCCAATCGAGCGAAAGATGAGATGGACGAACCTACTTGACGACCTGGATGAGATGCAAACTGCCCCTTTGGCAGCTTTCTCCGGGTTCTGGCCGCAGCAGAAAGAGGAATGAAGTTGACGACTTATTGCGCTGGCACGGGCAAACAACGCCCGCTGAGGCACGTCACACGATGGCTACCAACACCTACCTCAACAAGGCCAAAGCCGCTTGCGTTGAGGTCGTGGTTCGAGCTCAAGTGCTTCAAGATGACAGCGCCTTCCAAGGAATTCACGCCGGCGCCAAGGAGAGGCTTCATGACAACACATCGCCAAGCGATGCGAAGGGCACGATCCTCGTGGTCATCGACGTCTCGGATGTGAGTCCCATTGTTTGTCATTTTTGTCCTTCACGGGACGAAACAATTTGGTTCATCAACCTTGCTTGTTGTTATGTCCAAGCTAGAACAAAATAGAATGTGGCGTCTCGCTCGGGACTGACATAGCTCGCGGTCTTGGCCATCATTAGGTGCATGAGGAAGACAAGTGTCTTGAAAGTCTTGGTCATTGGAAGTCGAGATTCGTCATCGGGCTTGTGAAGTCGCGCGAGACTACCAAAGAGACGTTGACCGTGGCCGTAAACAAGCCCTTCCATGACGATGCAAAGGGCAAACCTCTCATGGTTGTACGCGCAGACCATAGGCCGGTTGACACAAGCTCGGAGAAGTGTCTGGCGCTTCCTTATTGGAAGATTGTTGAAACCGTCCCTCTTATCTCGTACGCGATGGCCACCCACGACCGACCAAGTCGCGAGGTGTTCAACGCGGATGACACCATATGGTCATAATGATGTGGTACGGTAAAAGCGTCCAAGTCGTGAGGACATATGCGGGCAAACTGGGTGGCAAATCAGCCAGCCACAAAACAATTGCGTCCACGTCCTGTCAACAACCCTAGCGCAACGCAAACCCGGCGGCGTCGTCAATTTTAACGCCGCCACAAAGAAGGACTTGCTGCTTGATTTGGAGATGCTCAACGAGTAAGCTGTTTGCAATATGTTGTGGCCAGGCGGTGGATTTCATCATCATAAGTCATATCGACTGCCTCCACTTTCTCCCATTTTGGACATAATGCTCCAAAACCAGCGTCGGATAGGCGTCGCGGCTGATGTGCACACTGATGAATGCCGGCCTACACCCTAGTTCCATAAACCCAAGCTACACCACCCGTGAGTCTTAAAAAATGATTGTAGCCCCGGGCACTAGGGTATAAACAAACCCTATGATGCAAAATGAAATAAATGCGCGGTGCAAAATATGTTAATTTACTACTGTTCCACCCGAATTAATCTCCGCCTCCCGGCTCCGCCGTGCCATGCATGCCCTACCTAGCCATAAATGTCAGCACTCCCTAAGGGACCCCGGTATCTCCCTCATCCCGTGTGGAGGGTTGGCTGGATGCTGAGGCCATTAACGGGTCGAGAGGTGCCCCTAGTACCGACGTAATAAAGCTAACGCATGCGGGACATCACTAAAATTAAACGTGTACTCTTCCATATAATAAAAAGTATCCTTGAGGGGTGATCGTCATCGTCGTGCGAAGTGGCGCAAGTATCAGCTACGCACCCTGTACCATAGTGTAAAGCCGGGTTGTATATTACGTAGGAAATCCCGCAGCAGAACTATCTATGTTATCGCCTTGTGCTTCAGATGTTCACTGACCTTGTCGCTACGGAAGAATGTCTTCTCGCAATACGAGCATTGCGGCTTGCCCGTCTGTTGACACAAGTGTTGTTGTCACTGCTGTACACCAGACAATGTAGCTAGGGTATGCGTATAAGTACTTTACCACATATGTGAGTGGTACGAGCACCGCGCTACGCACGCGCCGCGGGCACCGCATCGCGCCAGCCATATAGGCGTTCGGCGCTCCGGGCATGCTCACTTCTTTGTAACCAAGCACTCTCCCGGCTATGGGCTTCCGCCTCCCAACCCCGGCTCATGCGCCGGGACGTGCGACATGGACCAGCACGTCGGTTGCGGGGAGGTTGCGCATGACAGGTTATGGGCCCTCTACGACAACCTATGTCGGACATTAGTGACAGTGGTCTGACGCTAGACCTCGCAGGAAGCCCGTCTGGGCGGGAAGCCTGGACGTAAAACTGAGACCACCGCAGCTAGCTAGAAGGGGCATCGACACTCGACAGGTGTTTGCGCACCTACATCTAAAGCGCACACATCTAAAGGCTACCATGACGCCATCGACCGCCATGTACGGTCCCTCGCCAGCTACCACGACGCCAACGACTGCCGCGCACTGCAGTTCCCGCCCGAAGAGATTCTTGGCTCGGCCGACCGGAAATTCGGGCAACGCTCGTCGACTAGTATGACGCCAGCGACCGCCATGTACGGGCTCCCTCGCCAGCTACCACGACGCCAACGACCGCCACGTACCGCAGTTCCCGCCCGAAGAGTTTCTCGGCTCGGCCGACTGGAAAATTCGAGCAACGCTCGTCGACTAATATGAAATCGTATGCGAAGCTCGGCACACCAGCGCCAAAGAGAAGTGGCCACCCGCAACTTGTATCCGCTCGACCGCCGGCGCAGTCAGACTCCATGGAGAACTTGCCCCGATCCACGCCGAGGTCAGGGCATGGCGGGCTGCCTCGAGGCTAGCGACTAGCGTCAGCAGCCGAACCCATGTTTGACGCATCCGCCCCTTGCGACATTGGGAGGGGATGTTGACCCCAGTGTTGTTGTCACTGCTGTACACCAGACAATGTAGCTAGGGTATGCGTATAAGTACTTTACCACATATCTGAGTGGTACGAGCACCGCGCTACACACGCGCCGCGGGCACCGCATCGCGTCAGCCATATAGGCGTTCGGCGCTCCGGGCATGCTCACTTCTTTGTAACCAGGCACTCTCCCGGCTATGGGCTTCGGCCTCCCAACCCAAGCTCATGTCGGGACGTGCGACATGGACCAGCACGTCGGTTGCGGAGAGGTTGCGCATGACACCGTCACTGGGCAGATGCGCGGGATGAACCTCGGTGGCGGCATCTCACTAGTCGGATACACTTTTTAAATATAATTAGTGGTACCAGTACTGTACGAGTACGCGAAGCGAGTACGGAGTACCTACCCATGCTAGTTGGGCTTTTCGCTTACTGCGACTCTCTACTACGGCAGACGGGAATTCAGTGTGGGTGCTGACTGCTGAGACTGAGACTGTTGTGTGGGTGCTGCGCGACTGCTCGAGATGCATGGGTGATGCGCTTGTATGGGGTGCCGACCTAATGCCTTGATGTTTGTTAGCGAATGTTATGGTGCGAATGTGCCATGCCCGTCGTCACCCCGTGACGGGATGTGCGGGCCATCTGATTGTCAGCTTTGCTCTTAAGTACGCAAGCCTCCCCCCCCCCCCCTCTGACCCCCGAAGTCGCGGACAAAAACGTTGACTACCAATCTGAAAAGTGGACGACCTTACAGACAAAGATTTTCAGCCATGGACACACACCTAAACAGCGGTAGGTGAGATCGATCACCAATTCAACGTGTTTACCCGGTTGGCGCAATATCCCTTCGGGTTCGAATGAGGCAATGGTCTAAAGGCTATGCCAGACCTACGGCTGCAGTGGGCCCAAGAGGTCAAGTGCTGGGGCGGCTTCGGCCGATGTCCCGGGGCGAACTTTCCTTTAACTACTTACGTCTCGCACTCCGCTGAGATAGCGTGCCTGATAAAATGAGACCATTATGAAACTCGGGTTGTTTATTGCACTACGGTACTTATGCTTTTGTTTTCCCCGCCCCCGGGACAGGACTGGCACCAGTGAAACCACTGAAACGGTACTTATGCTCGTACCGTTTTTTACTCGCCCTGATGACGATACTGGCATGACGCTATTGTCGTACTCAGTGCTGTAGGTCCATCTGGTTCAGTGACGGGGCGAGCTTGTGTTGTCTCGTGCTGTGGTACGAGGCAGGAGATTAATTACATGAGCTAGCTGCACAGGCTATATCAGAAAATCACCAGAAAGGGACAATCGGAAGGGCAGGACTAATCCTAGTGGTACGACAACCATCAGCAGTATATCGTGCGAGAAGCTACATTTGAAGGACATCACACACAGAAAGTACAACTTGGGTTACGTTATGGAGTAATCTTATTTATTGTTTCCGAAGTAATGTTTTTTGTTGCCTTTTTTGGGGCTTTTTTTCATTCCAGTTTAGCACCAACAGTAGAGATTGGGGCTGTATGGAATCTCCCCCAAATCTCTACTGCTGGTGCTCATCTGGATGGGCCGCTCCAACGGTCTATCCTAGGTGCGATTAATCGTCGGCGCATGGCCTTTATGGCGTGCCGGGGGACTAGGGGCCCTCGGGATGCCGCTCTAGCGTCGGCACATTATGCTGCTGCACGGCATAGGGTCCGGACACTAGTACGTAATAACCGCGGCCGCCAGAGGGAGCGGGCCGTGCTAAAAGCGGTTCAGGATTTTAAGAAGGGTGGTGGGAGACGGGAGTTCTGGAAGTGGGCGCGCTCTCTCCGTAAGGGGCAGGGTTCATTCGAGGGCGCGAACGACCAGCCAGTACGCGATCCGGTATCGGGGGTACTTCATACCGAGCCGGGCGAAATCAATGCGTGCTGGGCGCGGCACTATCGGGAGCTGCTGCGTGACCCCCACCCCCTAGCACAACGGGTGGCGATATACCGTGCGGCGTGGGAACACCGACACGGTACATCCCCACCCATTGCCCCCGCACTAAACGGGATTAATGGGCATATAACATGGGAGGAACTAGTCAAGGCTCTTAGGCGTTTAAAAAATAATAAGGCCCAGGGGCAGGATGGGATCACTGCAGAGGCTTTAAAATTGGCGATATACGCCCCGAATAGCCATTTTGGCAAGGCATTGCTGGCCTTAATTAACGGGATATGGACTAAGAACTATATCCCCCAGCAGTGGCGTAGCTCGGCCATAGTATCGGTGCCCAAGAAAGGCGACGCGACCGTTATGGACAATTATAGGGGTATTTCGATTATGGGTGCCGCTATGAAACTCCTTATGACCATCATTTCCCAACGCTTGCAAGACGTCTGCCAAGCTAAAGGGATAATCCGCCGTTGGCAAGCGGGTTTTATGCGGAATGAGGAGGGCCCCATGCAAGTCGCCAGCTTGTTCGATATCGCGGCTCGTCGCCAAGCGGCAGGTCTACCCACGTACGCGGGTTTTATTGACTTTAGGAAGGCATATGACACCGTACCTCATGAGCTTTTATTCCTAAAACTACAAGCCATAGGAGTTTCGGGTCATATGCTTACCTTCATTAAAACTTTATACAGGGATAGTATGGTACGGGTCAAGACAGGGGTGGCCCCGGGAACACTATCAGACCCCATACCCATAGAGCGTGGCCTCCGACAGGGATGCCCCGCTTCCCCCATCCTATTTAACATATTTATTAACGATATATTCGATGGGGTAGAACATCTAGGATGTGATGTTCCAGGGTGCACTGACACATTAGCGGCAAGGCAACCACTAAGGGTGCCAGGTCAGTTATACGCGGACGACGCTGTTGGTATCACAGGCTCGTTCGATAACCTGCATGCCATGTTCGCCCACTTCTCGCAGTGGGCGGAGGATCATTTTATGGGGTTTGGGGTACTCAAGTGTGGGGTGATGGCATTAGGCCGATATTCCGACGAGACCGCGTTACGCGAACAAGCTGCCCGATGGCAGCTTGGGGGGGAACGGGTACCGGTTGTAAATGAATATAGGTACTTGGGTACGGTCATTAAGTCGGATTTAGGTATGCAACACATAGTAGACGACCGGGTTAAGAAGGGTAAACGCGCTATTGAGGCGCTCGATTCGGTATTAGTCGGTGGACGGGACATAATCCCTATTAATGTGCGTGTGTCGGTTTTTAAAACCTGTGTACTGCCGGTTTTAACTTATGGGTGTGAAGTATGGGGCATGGATAGAACTAGCTGCGCAAATAAATTACAAACCGTACTCAATCAGTGCTTGCGTTGCCTCATTGGGGTAGGTAAAAACTCCCCTGGGGTAGCCACTGCACCGATGATGCGGGAATTGGATATTGCGCCCATAGAGGCTACGGCCGCTGCGGCACGGGCTCGGGCGTTCCTTAAAGCATCCGACTTGAATACATGTATAACCCATTTAGTAGATCAGCCAAGTCGGGCGCGCCCTAACACGTGGACGTCGGGGACTGTGCGGTGGTTAGATCGACTAGCTAGGGCGAACGTAGGGCTAGCTGAGGGGGCGCACCTTCCACTTGAGTGGAGGTCACTAGCCCCGCGCGATGCCGCTAATCTAGTAAAGGCATCGGTGTGGGCGCGTTACGAATCGTCGGTATCGTTAGCACGCAATAACACCTGGGGTATATATGTCTTGGCGTCCTATGCGTCAAACCCGTTGCCACAGTACGGTGTGGGTGTCCCCGCGGGGGTTGTGGCCGGGTTGCACATTATGATACAATTACGCACCCGAGTATTTCCCACTGCCCGCCGATTGGCCCGGATTCATGCCATGCCTGAGCGGTTCCTTGAACACTGCCCTGCATGTGGCGGAGGTGAATCTGAGACTATCGAACATATGTTGGTGGAGTGCCCGCGGTGGGGGTATCACCGTCGTAATTTTGGGTTGTTAGTTCCGGAGTTCAGGGATTTTATTAGTAGTCAGGTTAGTGCGTCAACACCTGAGGACTTAACTGCCTTTATTTTGGGCGGGGTCCCCCCCTCCCTTCACGGCGCCCTGGATTTTACTGGGAATGGGAAATTTTTCCAGCTATGGCGTCGGGCCCTCCCTCACATTGCCTTTTTTGTTGCACATGTATCGCACTCCCGAAATGCTTTGCTCCGCGGGTTGGGGCTTGCCCTTACTCGCATTACTCGAATGGGCCGACGCCCAAACGGGTAGGGCGGACCTTTCGTGGTCAGTGCCGGGTATTTTGATGGCAGTGTTTTAGACGGTGATCCAACAGTGTTGGAAATTCCGTCACTGGCCTCCAATTAGTCTTGCGAAATGCTTCGGCAATTTGCTTGATGACTATAACGGAGCGTCGCCTACCCAGGGCTTTCCGTAACTGGATTGCTGCCTAAACGGCCGTCGTAGAGACGCTGCAAGGGTTTCACTGGTGCCAGTCCTGTCCCGGGGGCGAAAAAAAAAATCAGCAGTAGTCTCTAGTCTGGAGGTGTGGTGTGGCGTGGTTTTTATTCGTCACGGTCGCTTGAAAACCGGAAGCAAGATATAGCGACGCGATATATAATTATAATCATAATACATGGTATTTATAAATAAGGATTTACATAAACCGCTTTCTTTTTGAAACGCTAACCGAACATCAGGTAGCACGGCTGATAGTATGTCTGCTAACTAGTGTGATTACATGAGCTAGACGCAACATTCAAGAAATCCACACAGAAATCCAGAAGGAAATCCAGCTACGGGCCAACAGAGGCGGGAACCGCCATGGTAGCGTCCGACAAGGCATCGCCACTAACGAGCTGCCGCTCCACGCAGTAGGGACGCTCTCCCCAGCACACAATCCCGGGCCACTCGAATAGCGGCACTAGTCCGAATGTATTGCGAAGGCGCCGACAGGAAAGGAGCTTCGAAGTTGAGGTCTCGCAGCAAGGAGCGGAAGTCCATCTAGTAGGGAAGGAGTTGCCGCTGACGGAGGGGGTGCCACTAATTCGCGGGGCGACGGTATCTTGAGAGCTACATAAGCGCATGTAGTGACGGTATTGGCAGTACTCGTACCACCGATAGGAAGCGATTGCTGATGGGCGGCAACAGAGACGGCCTCACACGCCAAGGGGAGTGAGATATGTGGTGACGCGCATGCGCGGCGAATACAGGCGGCGGCAGGCGTAAACTACATACAAATATAAAACCCGGCTGTAAGTAAGGATTATTATTAATGCTTAAAGGATTACTACCAATATATCCTTGGTTTCATGTTCCCCTTTCGGTAGTTATGGTCGTTCCTTATTCATTGGCTTCAATGCTTCCCTTGACCCTTTGGTTCCTAGCAGCTTGGCGACTTCGTGGTTCCCTTGGCTCTTCCTTGGTTCTTGGCTCCCTTGCCTCTTGTTCGACCTTGGTTTCAGGCTTATGTCTTTCTTTTGCTGGCAATTTTTCATAGTTGATGTTAAATCTGTTTGTAGTGCGCGCATATATGTTCAAGCCCTTATGTAAGAAACAACAATATATCCTTGTAATCTTTGCAAAAGTAGTTGCCGTAGAGGAGGACATTAATTCCGATTGTCCTTTTTTGTGATTTCGTGATATCGCCTTCTGCAATTAGATAGCTCAGCATGTAATCCTTACATGTGCTAGCTGCAAAATGCAAGAAATCCATACAGAAATCCAGAAGAAAATCCAGCTACGGGCCACAAGAGGCGGGAACCGCCATGACAACCACCGACCAGGCAATCGCCACCAGCCAGCCGCCGCTCCACGCAGTAGGAACGCTCTCCCCAACACACAATCCCGGGCCACTCGAATAGCGGCACTAGGCCGAATGTGATGTGAAGGTGCGCCGACAGGAAAGGGGCTTCGAAGTAGAGGTCTCGCAACAAGGAGTGGAAGTGGGGGGGGGGGGGGGGGGGTCCAACCCAGAACGGGGCGCCACGGGTGTGCAACAGACGCATGCCACCCAGCGCCAAATCCGCCGCCAGCTCGGTCGCGTCCCCTTCCGCCAAACGTAGAACGCCTTCCACAACACAACATCCCACGCCACTCCAATAGCGGGGCTGAGCCGAATGTGATGTGGAGGCGCCAACATGACAGGAAGTGAGAGAGTGCTCAACGAGTAGGGAATGGAGAGCCGACCGGGCCAGCAACGACGTATGTAAGACGCCGGTGTCCAGCGCGCGTGGTTCCGCCTAGCGCCAAATCCGCCGCCGGCTCGGTCGCGTCCCCTTCCGCCGAACGTAGAACTCCCTTCCCAGCACAACATCCCGGGCCACTCCAATAGCGGCACTAGGCCGAATGTGATGTGGAGGCGCCGACAGGCAAGGAAGGGAGAGGGTGCTCAAAGAACAGCGAACGGGGAGTTGACCGGACCAGCAACGACGTAAGACGCCGGTGTTCAGCTCACACTGCCCCTCCGCGGCAGTGGCAGCACGGGCGGGGCCAAAACTACCAAGGTGCCACCCGTGCGCGATCCCCGCCCCCATCCCCAGCCGGGGGTGGAGGCGAAGGCGGAAGGGCCCGCGATTCCGAGGGCCGAGGACGGTCGTTGGGGCCGCCCATGCGGTGGGTGGGTGGGTGGGTGCGATAGTTCGGCTACATCTAGCTCATGTGAATGTTAAAAGCAGTACCACTAAAGATCAACTGATGCGTGGGCTCGTCTGATGCGTGGGCTCGTGCCCATTCTGCGTCTTCTCATGTTGCTGCTTCCACCTCGCAGTCGCTGTAGAGGACCTTTCTCATTGTCCTTTCTTTTGGTGATCTCCTGATATCGCCTTCTGCTGCTAGCTCATGTAAGTACTAAAGATCAACTAGAGGGCGGTACTGGTACTTTACTGGGTAGCGCGCAACTGCTCGTCATGATGACAATATTATAATGACGCGACAGCCGCGCCCCGCCCGGTCGCCAGCTCGGGACGACGCGCGACGCGCGACAACACGACCTGCGCCGAGACGAACGGTCGGATGAAGGGTCGATAAAGGGCGCGCAGCGCGGCGGATCAGGGTCGGAACGCTCACGCGTGCCGCGCCAACCCCGTAGTAGCGACTGTACATATCCCTCGGGGGGATACGCTGGACACCATCTGTGGATCACGTGCAGCGCAGCCCAAAAGGCGACAGAGCCAGACCAAACACCAACACGAAGTTGCTACCTGCTGCTCTATTTATTACTCGTTCTGTCTCCGCGGGCGCAGCACCCCGCCAGCTGGGCTACGGGTTCTAGTACCCGGACCTAACCACACCACATTCCGCGACCGTTCTGTACAAGCCGGGACGGACGGACGGTGCTGCCGAGAAGGTGTATCTTCCCGGCCGGCAGCGACCGCACCATGCCCGCGCACGACGCGCCGTCGTCGTCGTCGTCGTCGTCGGCGGCGGGACAGACAGCGGCGGAGCCTGCTGCGCTGCATGGCCCGGAGGACCTCGGCAAGATTGACGTACGCACGCTGTCTACCCTCCCCCTCCTCCCCTCTTTCCCGACTTCCCCGCCGTGCAACGCTCCGGAGGCGTCGGCATTCTCATCCGCCCGGTGGCCTGCGGGGGCTGACACAGCTGCCGCTCCTCGGGCCGCCCCGCAGCTGAACGACTTCTTCTCGCTGCGAAAGCCAAAGGATGTCAAGGCCGGGCTCGCCAGCGGGCTGAAATCTATGGCCACAGGCGTGTGCGCGGGGGCGCTGGGCCTCGTCGTGGCCCCCATAGTGGGTGGCTTCAAAGACGGCGCCAAGGGGGCGCTGTGCGGGCTCGGCGCAGGTGAGGCTCCTCCCCCTGGGGGGGTGAAGGGGGGGGGGGGGGGGGGCTACATCTGGCACTCCCCTTTCTCTCTGCCCCATCTCCTTCGCCCCCCCACCCGGGCAGCGATACAGCGGGGATGGGCCACTGCGGGTTTCACGGAGCGGTGCCGCAGAGGGGTCTGACAGGGGCTGTCCTCGTCGCGCAGGCGCGCTCGGGGCGGTGGTGCTGCCGGTCACGGGGGTGGTCATAGGCACCACTCAGATGGTGCGTGGATTGATTAACACCCCGGAGGCCATTATGGAGTCATCCAGGGGAAAGATATGGAACCACGTGAGCAACACCCCCATCGCTCGGAATCCCCCCCCCCCCCCCCCCCCCTCCCCCCCCCTTCCTTCACCTCCCGGGATCTCCGATTCGGCGTGCCTGTAAAACAAGATGCAACTGCTGTGGTGCTGCCAGGATGTGCGTGAGTGGACGGAGTGGCATGTGCTGGCATTGCCAGACAGCGACGAGGCGGACGCCAGCCCGGGTGTGGAGCGCTTAGGCGCGGGCCGAGCCAGCACGCCCAAAGGTGGGAACTGGCATCCACCGGCAGCGGTGGCAGCCCCGCATACCATCCCAGCACTCCGTACGTAACCGCCCGCATGTGGACCCGCAGGCGGCGGCAGCGGCGGGGAGTACTACGAGCTGCTGGACGTGAGCCCCGGCGCCACGGAGGACGAGATTCGGAAGCAGTACTACCTCCTGGCGCGCAAGTGGCACCCCGACAAGCGGCCCGGCGACCCGGAGGCTAAGCTGCGGTTTCAGAAGCTGGGCGAGGCGTACCAGGTTCCTCCCCAGGCGCCCCCCGGCCTATTCGTGCCATCACCCCGACCTGTCCCTTGAGACTGAACATGGCAAACGCAGGGTGGGGGCCTTAGGGGGGGGGGGGGGGTAAGGGGGAGGGTGCAAACGGCATGGCTGCCTGTGTCTTGTGGGCAGGTGCTGTCCAGCCCTGCGCTGCGGGCGCGGTACGACCAGGGCGGCACAGATAGCGTGGACGCCAACTTTGTCGACCCCTCGCTGTTCTTCAGCATGCTGTTCGGCAACGAGAAGTTCGAGTTTCTGGTGGGCGAGCTCATGATCACCTCCCTCGCCAGGTGCGGCTCCGCGGGCCCGGCGCGCATGCAACCGCCCCCGACAGTTGGGGCCACGCACAACCGGGCACGGCAGGGCATGTCCCGGATGGACCGCATCCCGCCAGGTTGGGGGACAGGGGCGCTGCGTCTGCCTTCATGTCGCCCAAGCGGCACGGCAGGTTTGGGTGTTTGTCATTAGAGAGCTCGTCATGATCCACGCATGTCCACGTCTGCCGGGCACGGTCCACCACGCCGTCACGGTGGCATCTGACGAAGCGCGAGTGTGCGCTGTCTGAGCCGGCTGCAACAGCACAGCTCCTGTTGGGCATCTGACACGTCTCCCACTGACTCGGAGCTACCGCGCCGCCGTGCCATGCCAGTGACCGGAGTGAGGGTGGTGCCGGAGCTGAAATAGGCGTGTGGGCCCGGGGTGGACGTAGTGAAATACACCGTAATAATGGCGGCACGCCTGGGTCCTGGAGAGTATGCTGTGCCCAGACTGGGTTGGGGTAGCCCCTTGGAGCCTCTGGGGCGACCCGGTGGCGCTGAGAACCGTTGGTTGACTGTTGTTTGGTCGGTGGGTGGGGCAGGCTGGGGGGCAGCATGTCGGCCAAGCAGATGGCGCGGCAGCAGATGCAGCGCGAGGCGGCCCTGGTGGTCAACCTGCGGGCGCTGCTGCGGCGGTACGTGGAGGGCGACGTCGAGGGGTTCCGGGTAAGAGCTCCCGCCCGAGGCGACGGACATGGCGGCGGGGGCGCTGCATGCCGACATGCCTCCGCTGGTGGGTGCTGAGCCCCCCCTGACGCCCTCCCTTGGCCCCGTCCGGCAGGTGGCGATGACGCAGGAGGCTGCCACCCTCGTGTCGCAATCCTACGGCGAGCAGCTGCTGCCTTGCATTGGGGAGGCATTCCGGATGCAGGCGGGGCTCCCTCCCCCAATGATCACCATCCGCCCGCCCGCCCCCTCCACTGGCCAATCACGTATCGACAAGGTCGGGGCTATGCGGCAGAAGGGGGGGGGGGGGGGCACAATCTGCGGGGAAGGTCCCTTCTTGAATTAAGCTGAGTTTAGTTCAGGCTGGAGCCTGCTTGAAAACGGTGTGACTTTATGGTCAAGCAGATGTCAGACCGACCTCGGGCTTAAGCTGTGGTGCTCACCAACGGTACACGCACATGCTGCATGTCCCGGGTGCCTTGGACCGGTCTGTCTTCCGGCTGACTCGTAGCTTGCCACCTGAACCTCGTAAACTTATTGATGCCTGGGTTCCTGCTTTGGGATTCCGGGGACTCGGCTCACCTGGGGCTGAAAACCTCCCGCAGTCACTTGAGCGCTACCTTGGGCGGGATGCTCAGCACCGCCGTCCCCCCACCCTCCCACCCCGTCCAGTATAACCGCCTCTCCGCCTCCCCCCTTTACACCACGCGCAACGGCCCGATGGAGGGCAGCCCCTTGCCACCCGCCACTGACTGGACTGCCCGCGCCGACCGATACCCCAGGCGGAGATCTACCTGGGCAACGTGTTCATGTCGACGGTGTCGCGGGTGGCTTACCAAGTCAACATGCTCAAGAGCCAGCTGAACGGGGCCACCGCGGCATTCCGGGTAACCCCCAGCTGCTGCACAAGTCTTTCATTTTCCACATTGCCAAGCACAAGTCAATTCCCGGATGCCGGTACACTGTCGTATTTCCAGAGTTGGAGCCATATTTCGGGGGGGGGGGGGGGGGGGGCACATATCTCCCCGGAGCCGTCTTGTGATTTTCGACGATTGTATTCCCCGGAATGGTCAGCTTGATTTCCACAATAGATGACATGACAAGGACCCCCCCCCCCCCCCCCCCCTTCCCGCCCCCCCCGGTTAACCAAAGGGGTTTGTTAAGGGTATGAAACAAAGCATAACTGCGGCATCTTATGTCTCCCTTCGCCCCTAGTTCACCATGGGAGTAGCGGCTTCATGGTAGGGAGGTTCACTGTAGGGATATTAATGTCACTGAATCCTGATTTCCCCATCCGCGTGCGCCCTTTGGGACCCGGCGGATGGCGACGCTGCCAGTTTGACAAACCCTGACAGCCGAAACCCTAATGGCGCGGTTCTCTCACCGGCGGAGTGGCCGCGCGCCCCCGCCGTGTCCGCCAGGTATTCAAGGCACAGCAAGACATGGAGGCAGCGGCGCGCAAGGCTGCGGCGGAGGAGGGAGCCGATGCGGCGCGGCGCCCGGCAGAGGGGGAGGCCGACGATGCTGCGGCGAGCAGCGACAGGGAGCAATCTGCGGCTGAGAGGTGCCTCTGCCCCCCCCCCCCTCCCCCTTCTCCCCTCAGCACCCGCCCTCCTCCCGTTCTCCTCCCATCCCTTGGGTGCAAGGACGGGCATCATGGGAACCGGTGGGAAAAGCTTTAATGGAGTTTTTCCGGAGTCGCCAGTGCGCCTGTACGACCCCGGGAATCTAAGCCTGGGGGTGTGCGAAGAATCAGCGGACCATTTGCCATAGGTCCGCGTTGGTGTTGTCTGCATTCGGCCTCAAGCATGCAGGGCGGGTCCTCCGTAGTGCTTTTGTCCCCGGGTCAGCACAGGCAGTAGGACAGTGGCTATCTCCGCTGGCAGGCAACATGTACGCTCGCTGGCGGTGCGCACCGATCCCTACTGCACGGAGGCATGATAATAATCCCCGCCTCGGGGTCCAGGAGTGTGCAGCTTATGCGGCCAGGTTTCACGAGCGAAGCCGCGCACTGCACATGAGAGCGGTTTGCGCAGAGAGAGCCATGCCCTTAGGGACTCGCAGCGCCAGGCGAACACCGCGTGAAGGCGACTACCAACTCTGCATACCTGCCATGATCTGGCAGGACGTCCATGCCGGACCACCCGAGTGGGAACCTGTGCTGACCCCAAAACCGCGGTGACCCTGCTGGCGGCAGGGCCAAGATGGAGGACGTCGCGCTGCCCATCATGCTGGATGCCATGTGGGCCGCCAACGCGGTGGACATTCAGAGCACGCTGCGCAACGTGTGCAGTGCCGTGCTGCAGGTCCGCCGCGCGCCTTGCTTCCGGCCGGCGTCCGGCGATTGCGCGACTGGGGTGGGCCGGGGGCGCCACACTGCCCCCCGGAACGCTGTGCTTACACCTGCGCTGCCTCGGCGCAGGACAAGGATGCCAGCGCCGAGGTGCGGCGGCGGCGCACGGAGGCGTTGCACATGCTGGGCGCAATTTTCCAGGCAGCCGAGGTATGGCATGAGTACTTAAGCGCCGGATTGGGGGAGTGGGGCATCCTGGGTACACTGCTCGACTGTGCAGCGACGCTATATCCTGCGAGTAGTCGTGAACCAACTCCTCAAACATGAGGCAATGCATGGGAATGCCCGCTTGCGCACGAAAACGCATCGTGTTCGCAGTATCGCGGCAGAGTTAGTTGCGGTGTGGCGGCTTGTATGGCGCGTCTGACGGCTCTGGCGCGTCGCCCGCAGGTGCCCGAGAGCTTACAGCGCACGCCGAAGGACAATGTGACCTCCGCGATGCAGCGAGTTATCCACAAGCAGCACAACCTGGAGCCCTCCGAGGAGGACGCGCACCACTTCAGCTGACACCAGGAGGCCCCGCGCAGCCCGCGTATGCTGCACCACCACCCCCGGACGGTGTCTTGCGAGGGATGGAATGGGACAGGCCTCCTGGCGAAAGAGCTTAGCCTTGTGATCGGATGGGTGAAAGTCACATAGTCACGAACACTCGTGCTATCATTCAGTTGCAACCACCCGAGGGATTCACCTTGCACGCAAGAGTGGTGGCCGAAATGCTTCTAGAGCACTTGCCTGCAACAATTGATGGAGGAGCGTCGCCACACCGCATCATGGCATATTGGGCATACGCATTTGACCACATGCCAGCTTCTCACTCGTGGCACCAAAGGCACCCAGCCCATCTTGCCACCAGCAAGCAGGGTGTTGCCGTTGTGATGAGGTCACGGCTGCCATTACCTACCGTAACCATGCATTGGATTCGCAGTATGTTATTGCTCTTTAACCACCGCAGAGCGAAAACGATATTATCTAGGATAATATCAGAATACGAAACGAATATCACACGTGTTTTCCGACTCATTGCTCCCAAACATTTCATTATTCTTTCGGCCCGCAATCCCAATTAAATGTTACGGGTATGCCTGCGCAGACAGTAAATGCCTTGTGTTTGTGACTTTCACGCGTGCCTGCCTACGCAGGAAGCTGAGGCGCAGCTTCAGCAGTGTGAGCTGTTATAACAACAAACGATGTTGCAAAATTCAAGTAAATTTCCAAGACCCAAATCCCTTCGTCATTGGGCTGCTGCCGTTATTAATGGAATGATGGACTATACTACCACTTTTATTTATACACGGGCCCGGGAGCATGCCTTTCGACGATCACCACCCGCAAGCCTGCTACAGTGCCCCTACTGGATATTCAAAACGGTGTATTTGTAGTAGCCGAATTGGAATGCTGTGATGCCCTCGACCCACCTACAGGTCGTCCATGTAAGGTTTCTCACTCTCTCTCTCTCTCTCGTATCCCCACAGCGGAACGGCTCGAAACGTGAATGGAAAAGTGTATTTCTAGCCTTCAAGCACCATATAATCTCGTCAGCGCATAAGCGCGCGCGAATCAACAGCGCAGCAGGCCTCTAACCGGTGCGCGCGTAGTTGCACGTTGTGGCCCAGAAATAATATATATACCCTGTAGTTACATGAGCTAGCTGCAAAAGGCGATCAGGAAACCACCCGAAAAGGTAAAAGAAAACGTCCACTACAGCAATTGCGCGGTGGAAATAATACCAGAAATACTACCCTGTACGGGTAGCGGGACCCCATGTCCTGAGTAGTGACTAATAATATAGCGACTAATGGGTTCGTCCTGCGATATATGTACTTACATGAGCTAGCAGCAGAAGGCGATATCGGAACTCACCAAAATAAAAGGCAATCAGAAAGGTCCTCTACAGCGACCGGTTCGTCCTGCGATATATGGACCGTCCCACCTTGTTCGCTACTGGTACTTGACTACCCGTACGGCCTCCCGACAGCGGTATTATGGTCCTCGGCCGCTGCTCGCTCGCCAAGGTCACAGCGACTGGCCACCGGTAGCGACTACCTTATCCCTTTGCTCCGGTGCTCCTAGGCATCCAAGTGTTTTATACCACACTTGGCGCAGCGTGCCTGGTAGATAGCTGCAGGCCGTGCGGGGTGTGAGCGGAGGTGCCGCGCTTGTCGGCCGTCGTCGCCCCCCGCGGCACGCTCTTCATCGCAGCTTCTCCGGCCGAGTATATCAGATGGCGGGGCTGCCAGTGCGGGCGAGCAAGCAGGCCGGCGCGGTTCGTGCGGCGGGCGTCCCGCCGCGAGCCCCTAGCGGCAGGCCGCCGCCGCCAGACGAACCGGCGGCAGGGCCCTCGGGCAATGGCGCTGGTTTGGGCGGCTGGAGCCGGCGCTCGTCGCTGGACGGCGTGGACTCGCTGCTACAGGTGCGCACCGGGAGTTCCGCTTTAACTCTGGGGATTCCACGTGCTCGCTACCGACAGGTGGCGGAGTTGGGGCGGTGGTTGCTGCGGGGCTTCTAGCGCTGGGGCCCTGGGTCGGGATGGGCGCTACCAACCCCGGAGCGTGACGAGCGCGCGCTGACGAGGCGGGCGGTGATTGGGTAGGCCCGCGCTACGGCGGGCGGCGGTGACGGCGACGGCGAAACGGCCGGCGAGGAGGCGGCCGCGCAGCAGGTGCTGCTGGACGAGGCGGCGCTGCCGCGCAGCCGGCTGGACATGCTGCAACGTTCCAAGTCCTGCGGCTCCGAGCTCATGCGCCCCGCGCGCCGCTCGGGCGACGGCGAGTCCAAGCCCCCGACGCGTCCTTCCTCGGCGCAACTCAAGCTTGCGGTCGCGCGCGGAATGGCGGCCGTCGCGGAGGAGGGTCTCACCATCGGCGACGCGCACGACAACATCCTGGCGGGCATGCGTGTCGCGGGCCGCCTGCTGGCGGACCATGCGCTGGCGCGGGTGAACAAGGAGGTGCGCCGCCTGCCATCCCCGGGGGCAAGACACCTCGGTTCGGGTGCCGCGACACTTGACCTCCGACTTTATTTTTCCAACGACATGCCGGCAGTAGCCGGGCATATTGGACTGAGCAAAGTGCCCTGGACAATTGTAATAGTTCATGGGCGCTGGCTCATGGGCGCTGCCATGCACGCCTGCCTACGAGTGCACCCCTCTGTTCTCGCGCCGTGCTCTGAGGCTCGGCTCTATCTTTAGCCCCCCCCCCCCCCCCCCCCCCCTTCACCCATAAACAACCCCCACCTGCCGGTCTTACGTATGGGTGCCCTTACGAACCTCCAGGAGCCGCCAGAGCCGCTGGGCGAGTCGCTGACCTCACAGGTGGAGGGCTACATCTCCGACATGATGCACGCGGGGCGGCGCATGGCGGCCAGCACGCTGCAGGAGGTGGACAGCGAGGTGGACTCCGTGCATCAGGCGGGGGCAAGCGAGGGGGCGGCGGCGGGGGCGGGTGCTGCGGGCGTCGGCATGGTGGGCGGCTCCAGCTTGGGCTGGGAGGCCGCCACGCTGGGCACTGTCAGCGGCACCAGCTCCAGTAGCGACAGCGGCATCTTTGCTGAGGAACCGGAGGAGGCTGCGGAGGAGGACGGGGAGGGGGTGGGTGGGGCGGCTGGGGACGCAGGCGGGCGGCCCTGGAGCGCCAGCAGCGGCGCCAGCGACCGCACCCCGACGCCCCTCCTGGACGCGAGCTACCGCTGGGAGGTGGCGCCGCTGGGGGCGGCGTGGGCGGAGGCGGAGCACAGCGTGGCGGCGCTCGTGGGCGCGGCGCGCGACTCGTACGGCACCGCCAGCCGCGCCATCCTGGACCACATGTACGGCCGGCTGGAGGAGCAGGCCCGCCTGGCCGCGGCGCCGCTGGGTGGCTGGGACAGCCCGGAGCTGGCGGCAACGGGCGCGAGCGAGGGCGGCGGCGGCGGGAAGCTGGTGGTGGGCCCCGCCAAGGGTGGCAAGGGCGGCAAGCGGCGGCCGCGCAGCGCGGCGCGCGGCGGCGACGTGAGGCTCATTGGCGCGCAGGTAGGGGATTACCGCTGCGCAGCGGTGTGCGGTGGCACCGTGTGGCTCGCGGACCGCGGCGGCCGCATCGAGGTCCGCAGCAAGGCGTGGGGCGGCGCCAAGGGCAGGTGCGGCGGCGGGGCGGGGCGCTCAGCCCCCCGGGGTGGGAAGCCTGGCGGGCTCAGTAGGATGGGGGCCGCCGGGTGGGGTGGGGGCGCGGGGGTAGAGATTACCGGCTCGTGGGTACGCTCCGCTGGCCACAAGGGCCGCGCGGGACATGGCCATGCCTTCTCTGAGTGCATCGCGTGCGGATACGAGGCCGCCCATAGGTAGGAGCTGAGCTGTGAATGCGGCGAAGGGCTTACGTGGGAGAACATAAAGCCGCCCATACGGAAGAGAAGGGAGGGGAGGGGAAGGATGTGGCGTATGGTATACCTATATATCGCTCTTCAATGTTTTGGCTACCGGGGCAGAAGCCTGGGTAAGCAATATCTGCTGCTTTGGTTGCGGGTGTGCAATAACTCGTACGGAAAGAGTTGGGGGAGGCAAGGGGCAGGCAGGGGGAGGGGGTTTGGGGTATTTCCACGGCGGCGTGGATACGTGTGAGGCGCACGCTCTTGCTTGGGGTTGGCGGGCAGGTGGTAACCCGGGTGGAAGGAGGGGGGGGGGGGGGGGGGGGGGGGGTGCTTATGTGGGGCATCGCGGACTGTCGATGCGGTGCCAGATCTATGTTGCAAGGTGAGACATCAAGAGGTCGGCACCTTTCCCTTCCGATAACAGAGTAGATGGGGATGGACCAAGGGGGCAAGAGGGCAGGGGCCAGGGGCGCATCGTAGGGTGTGCAGGGTGTACATACTTCAGCGAGCGCGTCTTGCGTGGGGAAAGCAGAGGCTTATGTATCCCCGGCAGTTTGTTGAACGAGCTTGACGTGGCGCAGTCACATCGCCCCTGAAGTAGTCCATGCATGTGATAACCCTAAAAGCGCAGTCAACAGTGCTGTGTGCATCCAACTTATTGAATATTGAACGGTATGTGTGAATATCCATCACAACATACGCCTTGATAGTGTGTAACAGTTACCGTAATGACATTGTGTGTTGGCCTCCCTGGCTAGCCCAAACAGCCGTAATGCCGTGAAGAGCCGTCGTACGCCTTCCCATTATGGCACAGGGAAGAGGCGCCCATGGAATATATATATATATAATATATAAAGATAAATGTATGTATACATACATTTATATACATAAATGTATGCATCTGTATAGTCCATGTGCGTATATGAATATATATATAAATGAATAATAAATGTGTACATACATTTATTTGTATATATATGTATGTATACAACATGTATATATATAGAACATATATATATCTCGAACATATATATGCATGTATACATACATGTTATATGTATATATGTGTATATATGTACATATACACATGTATATACACATATATGTACATACACATGTCATACAGCATACAAAAAATATATATAAATATATGTGTGATATATATATATATATATAACATATACACACACATATATAGTCCATGTGTGTATGTTAAGCATGCCTAGGGAGGGCTGGGCGAGAGCAACGCTTGGGTGGTGGCATGGCATGTTGAGGAGTAATTGGGCATGCGGACTGACCTGTCCCATGGCACGCACACCCGGCCTGCTGAGTCCCCGGTTGCGCCCACGGCCCACAGCAAGAGCGCACAGGCGCCGCTGCACACCATCCCCGCGGAGATGGACAACCTGGTGTGGTGCATGCTACCGGTGGGCGGGCGCGTGTGGGTGGGGCAGGAGGTGGGCCCGCTGCGCGTGTACAACATGGCCAGCTTTGAGCTGGAGCGAGTGCTGACGTGGCACCAGGGCGGCGTGCCCTGCATCGCCGCCACCAACACCGGCACCATGCACGCACAGCGCCGCGTCTTCACCGGCTCCCTCGACTTCAGGTCCGTGCACAGTGCCCCATGCGCAGACCCTGCCCTCGCGGCCCAGCCATCCCATTTGGGGTGGTAGGGTAATAGAAGCCCTTTACATGTCGCGGGTGTGTTTTCGTGTCTGATACTCAAAACCTAGAAGCGCCATGCCCACACACTCTGGAAACCTATTTCATGATAGGGTTGTTAAAACCCTAGACACTTTTCTTCCAGTATGGCAATGTCTTCCAATACTCGGAATTCTGGAGCCCTTGTTATAGCCTGAAACCCTACTATTTGGAGGCTGTGGATCCTTTGCAGCGGCCGCCCTGACTCGCTGTGCCCTGCCCCCGCGCAGCATTGTGGCCTGGAACGCCACGACGTGCAAGAAGGAGCACGTGATAGTGGGCCACAGCAACGGCGTGAGGTGCCTCATGGTCAGTGCCCGCACCTCCCCCCCGCCCCCTTTCCTCTTCAATTGCCCTCCCCTTTCCTCATCGCCCCCGGCACAGGAGAAGGAATCGATCATCACACAATCGATCATCAACTCTACGCGTATCTAGGCGGGCATGCTTCACGACAATGTCTCAGAGGGCCCCACTGGATATGCGTTGAACCCCGACCGAATAACCCGCACCGTAGTACGAGCCAAGGCGCTGCCGGTACGATCCGCCAGTGATCGTGACTCCCGCGGCCCAGCCGGTCTCGAACTCAAAGAGGGCATCAAAAGCCCTCGCTATATCGACACAGTACCCCCCCTGTGGGCGTCCCTCCTGCGGTGCTTGCCATACCTAGCTTGATACCACACGGTACCTGATCTCCTGTCGGAAGGCTTTCCATCGAATATGCATAGGGACCCCCACTGACTGACATCCCAGTCTGCGCTGTCTGGAGAGTGCCTTATTCCCCCCCTCGCAACAAAAAAGGAAGGAGTAGACGGGGTGAGGTGGGATGGGGTGTGGGGGGGCATCTGGCTGCGCTCTTTGCAAGTGCGAGGGTCATAATGTGGGGCTGAGTGAGACGGTCCTGTGCGTAACGCAGGTTCTGGGCAGTACGCTATGGAGTGGCTCGGGTGGGTGTGGCTTCAAGCCCCCATCCCCCCTTTGCCCTCGCTCATGTACCACGCTGCATGCCCCACCCATGCCACCCCACCCGCCACCCTCCGGCTGTCCCGCTGCCGTCCCAGCTGAGCCCGCCGCCGCTCTGCGCAGACGACCACACCATCCGCGTGTGGGATATCCTCAACGCGCAGGCTGCGCCGGAGTGCATTGCCACGCTTGAGGGGCACACAGCGGGGGTGCTGTCTCTGGTGGTTGCCGGCCAGGGTAACCGCCCTCCCCCTGCCCCGACACCCCACTCTGCCCCTCGCCACCTCCGCCTTCACTCGCGCAATTCACCCGCAGCCGACTCTTCGGCCCGCGTGATGCCCATGGCGCTTGTCGCAGTAGTCAGCAGGAGTTTAAGATGTGGTGTAGGATGGGCAAGCGTGGGGGCAGCCGAGGCGGTCATTAGAAGACTGCACGTGGCAACCCGCTGAACCTGGCAGAGCTGGAGTATCTAAGAAACTGCGACAGTCCCATGGCGTCCTTTCCTTTTGCAAGTTCGGATGTTCGCGACCCCAATCTGAGGCTTTTATTCCGGCGAAGTCGGAAAGGGGGGGGGGGGGGGGGGATCAGCTTTCCGCCGTATAGTTTCACCGCATATGTGGACACTTGCCCGCGTCCGAGCTCACAGTCTCCGACTGAGCCGACACGACTGGAAGCGCAGCCAACGTCGTCTTCACTCCGCGTCTAAACCCCCGTACGTCCACACACCCTCACCGCAGGTGTGTGGAGCGGCTCGGCGGACGGCACCATCCGCGAGTGGTCGGTGACCGGAAGCCGACTGTGCCTTCGCCGGGTGGAGAATACCGGTGCGCGATAATGCCCCCCTTCCCCCCGGCCGTCATCGTCCGCGACTCGGCGCACTGCTTTGTACAGCTGAGAGATGTCGAGACTGCACTTGGGACAAGTCCTCCTGTAACACATGGGTGTGCCTGCACCGCCTGCAATTCGGAGCGACGCCTGGCGCGTATTCTTTGCCCCACTGACTTGCCGCTTGGCCCCCGCCGCAGACCGCATCTCAGTGCTGGTGCCGATGGGGCTCAACCACGTGTGGGCGTGCGGGCAGGAGCCGTCGGTGACGGTGTGGGACACCGAGCACATGCTGCCGGTGCATCAGCTGTCGGGCCACGAGAAGTGGGTCAACATGCTCGTCAAGGTAACCCTGCGCTTGCCTTGTACCCCGAGCCAGCTGGGTTATTCCCCCATGGAATCATGGATGCTGATACCATGGATGATGTCTGACCCTAAAGCCCATGCCCCGCCGCGGCATACGCGAATGCGCAAAAGGCCGCCACCATAAGTTTAGTTTTATGTCCGCCATCATTATCGAAGCAATCGTGGCTTTGTCCGTACTGCGAAAGGATATGGACCCAACCCGCAGGTTCGGTGCTCTCCGGGTGCCGACGTACCTGTAGCCACTATCATTAGAACTTGGGATGTAAGCCTGAGATTCGTGCCTGACGCTATCTAGGATTTTGTGAACATTCGCAATGCTTTCGCGTGGTGTTGACTTCTGAAAGTTCGAGCCGGCTATCGTTATCGTGTCGGCACCGGTTGTCTCGTAGCGCCCAGTCGAAACGTCGAAACTTGAATGTGTTTGTAGTCCGGGCAGGGGCTGCCACATCAACGTATGCTGGCCCGTCGTGGGGCACATCAACATGCGCACCCCAACCGAGTGATGGGGCGTATTTCATGAATGTATAATGATATAGTCATTACGCCATGCAAACTCCCAGAAATTGTATCATTATATCTGTCATGGCGCTCCGCATAGCCACGCCGCCACGCCGTCAATCTGAGGTGAGTCTGCACGCGATGAACTTTAGGTTGAGCACACGGAGACGCGACTGCTGTGGTCCGCCAGCATGTCTGACCGCACGCTGCGCGCCTGGGAGCACAAGAACCGCATCGACAGCACCGGTCCGCCGCCGGCGCCCTCGCCTGCTCGCCGCGCGTGCTTCCCGTTCGCATTTATTATGAGGTGACAGCTCGGGATCTCGCGAAATTGACTCGTGTGGCCTTTCGCAGAGGCAGCAAACGTGAACGAACTGTCGGCAGCCAACGAGGTCCTGGCCGACGCGGCAGCGGGTCTGCGGCGCGAGCTGGACGCGTCGCAGGTAATGGGTGAGCTGGCGCAGGAGGCGGCGCTAGAGGTGGGCCGAGCGGCGGACGCACACCTGGAGCAGCTCGAGACGGTGGCCATGGATGCCACCATGCTGGCCGACCAGCGACAGGCGGAGCTGGAGGCGCTGCGCGAGCAGGTGGTGGATCTCGTGCAGGTGAGCTGGCGCGCCCCTGCAACTCGACATCGGCACGACCCAGACATTCGCGCGCGTCCCTCGCTGCCTGCTTGTTTTGCGAGACGGTGACTTTACTCATAGCGTAAATTGCTGATTACTGTCATGAAAACATTACTACATGAAACAAAAGTATGATTACGTTATCAAAATACATATGGACCGGGCCGACGAGAGAAGGCTCGGGGATGGTAGGGTTGGAAAGGACGGGGGGGGGGGGGGGGGGGGGGGGGGGGGGTTAATGGCTTGCGCGAAGTTGATTATGCTGACTCGGCATGGTATGCGATTGCCGCACCGTAGGCAAACGCAGACGCGGCAGAGCGCGAGGGCAGCCTCGAGGCGGACCTGGCGGCGACGCGCGCGGAGCTGGCGGAGCTGCGGGAGCGCGTGAAGGTCGAACGGGCGGACAATACGGGCCTGCGGGGCGATAACGAGGCGCTGCAGGCAGGCTGCCCACCGCCCAGGATCCCTCGACCGGCTGGATTCGACACCCACAGCGCAGTCGGGCGGCCCAGCCTCAGACACGATTGCGAACACATGCACCGCGCGACGAGTTTTGCAGTATTTTAGGAATGTTTGAATGCCGGCGACAATTCTTGAATTTCTCAGATTTGGTATTACCGAGTCGTTTGTTACTTCTCGACCCCCGGGAAGCATTTTTTTGCTTATTTGAGGTTGAAGACTTGCGCTAATTGGTGCAGGCCGAGGTGGAGCGACTGAGCGAGGCGGCTGCGGCAGCTGCCGCTCGAGCAGCTACAGCCGAAGCGGAGGCAGCTGCCGCATTGGATGAGCTGTCGTCGCTAAGGGCGGCAGCCGGAGAGGTCGAGGAAGCCAACGGCGCGACGGCCGACGAGGTGGCCGCGCTGCGCGCCGAAGCCGCAGAGCTTCGGGGTCAGCTGGAGGACCTTAGCGCGCAGCTTGGCGAGGCGAGCGAGTCGGCGGGACGCCTGGAGGTTGAGCGGGACGACGCTCTGGGACGCGAGGAGGCCATGAGGTGGGGCCGGAGCTCGCTTGCCTCGAATCGTCACCCCTGCACTCTCGGCGGCCTGTGGGGAAGCTCGGCAGGGGGTGAGCTAACATTACGGAACGGCCATGTGCTCGTCTCCCGACAGGCAAAAGTACCGCCAGCTGGATATCTTCAAGCTTGACGTTATCGCGCGCGAGCTGAAGCGACTAGAGGGGCGCGTCAAGCTGGTTCGGGACGAAGCCGGCACGCTGGGCGCCCTGGCCAAGGCAGCCGCGGGCGGCCAAGCGCGGCAGCGAGAGCAGCTAGGCCAGCTGTCGCAGCGCGTTGGCACCGAGCTGGACGGCTGCCGCGGCCTAGTCCGAGACGTCATCAATCAGTGCCTCACAGGCGAGTTCCCACCCCACCGAACCCCTCCCAGTCATCCTCCCACACCCGCCGTCCTCTGCTCGCTCTGCAACATCGTAACCTCCTAACCGCAACAGTCTGGGCGGCAGCAGCACCACCATTAGTTATCGACAAAAGAAACACCGCGAGGTGTGAGTTCACGAAAACATCGACATGATTCAACCTTTGACAAGTATTTAGTTTCGTTTTTGAGGGTGCGTACGTACGTACCGACATGGGTGCACGAATGCAAGCATCCCTGCCCCACGTATGACTGACCAGGGCTTCATCATTGTCGTGCCCCCCACGCCCCCATATCCCCGCTCTTTCTCCCCCGTGTGCTGCTTGGCGCGCAGATATGCAGAAGCTACACATCGGCCACACGGTTGGGGAGGACCGCCTGGCAGCTGGTCACCTGAAACAAGGCAGCGTCCTCGCGGGCTACGTCAGCGCAGGTGTCCCCACGCTATTGCGGCCCCCACGCGTCCTGATGCCATGTTTCGTGACTTTCCAATCTTCACTGCTTGTGTTTCCTCCGATGATGATACTCCGCAAACTCCCGACACTATCCGGCTACGTGGCCGCACTACAAAGCCGCGCGCACTTTAAATAATAAATGTCAATGCTTCACCTTTTTCTCTAGCTAGTAGCAGGGGTTCGTTTTATTCATTCCGGTACGTAGATGTATGCCCACATGTAAGGGCGCCCGGACTGCCCAGTACCGTAATAAAGATCTAGCGCCCGCGCCGTAGTATTTAGCCCTAGCAGAACGTGCCCCCGCGCTGCTGCAAACCGCTCGCGAGGATTCTGCCCGAGAAGTCCATGGCTGACGTGTGACGTCCTATTTCAGACCGCGAGCAGTCCACTTCATGAATTGCACCGAACTTCCGGCCGCAGAACGGCAAGAGGAGCAGTGAATTAATTAAGTACAGGGACACTACGTCTATAATGAAAATTCGGGCCCCTCCCCGCCTTCACTATAGGGGTAGGTTCACTATGGGGGGATTGATTATAGAGGTGGTGTCACTATACCGCTAATTGGAACGCAGAACCGCTACCAATCCCCCCCCCCCCTCCCCCGCCCCCCCCCGCTCCCCCGTCCCCAACTTCGCCGCAGGGCCTGTGGACGAGGTGCACAGCGTCAGCGACAGCGAGAGCGACGGATCGAGCGAGGCTGCTCACCCGCGGCAGCAACTGGAAATGGACTGCGAGCGGCAGAGGCAGCAGCAAGAGCAGTAGGACAGTGGATACCTCATGGGTTATGAGCGCAATCATGCTGATGGGCGGCCGCCTGATTGAGCCGAAAACAAGAAACGAGTGCCAGGGCGGCAGTGCCCAATCCCAGGCAGCAGTGCAGGCGGAGTGGGCAACAACCACCGTACTACCACAACAGGCTTTCAAATCAGCATACCTTGTACAGACAACAAGAGGACTGTTGACGTGTTACAACATAAATTCACAGATACACTGCAGAAGTCACACTTGACAATACTTATTAATAAACACTGCCCGACAGTTGTAATCAGTGGATTGATCCGCCTTATTATATGCTCTATTGTGCATGCAGTAAGTCAGTGTTGGACTTCAGATCCCTACTTAGTTTGCTGGATTATACCTACTGCCCAGTCTAAGCGGGCCGAGCCAGAGCCAATGCCATCAGCATACATGCGTATATTTGTAGACAGTCTAATTTGTCAATACATGCCAAATATAAGACAGCATCCGTAAACTACCTCCGCTATACTATGTCGCGCATCGGCGTATGTGTGCAGTAGTTGATTTGCAATGCGTTGCTGCGTGACTGTACGTGTTGAGCTGTTACTATTGTTTGTTGCAGGGAGGGTTTTGGCGAGGGTCGAGAGCTTTGTCCGCCTACTATTTATGTGTGTGATTTCTACAATGCGGCGGCGGAGGGCATATGCTGTATGTTATATGATTTCGCCGCGTAGTAGTTCATCATCGTCTTGAAAGCTTGATACCGAAATATAGCCAAAGGATATAGCTCATGGCTGCGATTATACGCTCGATTGTTTACACGCAGTACATTAATATTGCGACCTACGTGTAGTTGCTAATGGCAGCAGTCACCATGAGATCTGCAAGGTTGTACTACACCAGGGTCCTGTCCTGGTACCGTACTGGCAAGCATGTGTCCTTTCATTTTCACCATACATATTATGGTACCCAAGTACCTTGCACGTACCTGATATTTTACTGCTGTGAATTGCAATAACTGCTACTGCCTACAAGCGGCCCTGACAGTAACCGCTTCCGGGGCCGCCTCTTACGCGTTGCCGCAGCGTTCCTGGTGACTGATCCTCCGAGTGAGGGCCGCCTTGGTGAAGTCCGTGAGCGTTCCCCTGAACACTACTACGATTCCGTGTTCCGCGTTGCCTATTCCATGTTCCGCGTTGCCGCTTGCCGCCCATTTGGCCTTCCAGCGGCTCTTGTCCTCTCCCTCGGCGAGCCCCGCCCTTGTGCTTTTTGCCCCTCGGTACAAGGCATGCTGGCCCGTTTTGAGGATGCTGGCGTGGAATTCACTCCTTCAGCTTGGGCGGTCGCGTACGCTGATCACGTGGCACGTTTCCTTCGGGTGCGACTCCAATCACGCCGCACACGAATGGGCGGCACATGGCCTTTTCGACGTTATCTGTCACGACGTGAAGTCCGCCCTGGGCGTGGGTGTCCAGATCCTCACGGACCCGTCGGTGCTTGTTTCTCTTCCGAATAAGGGCAGCGACGGCCGGCCGGCCGATGTTGGGTTTTTGGGTATGGTGGTATCCTCAGGAACACGGTTGCTGTCGATACCACCATTGCCACTATCCTCGGCGTGTCAAGCTCGGATCCGACGACTGCATTGCGGGCCGCAGAGCGCCACAAAATCCAAAAGTATGGCGAGGGTGTCCGAAACGCCGCCGGCATGCTTCGCTTTGTTCCTTTCGCCGTCTCCGAGTTAGGCTCACTGGCCCCGCACGCAGAGGCCTTCTTGGTGGAGCTCGCGAAAGCTAGCCACACGCACACCGGCCAGAAAATCGGCCAACTCTTGTAGGCGTGGCGCCGCCGTTTCTCCTTGCTCATCAACATGGCACATGCAGACAACGTTCTTGGCGGGGTCGCGGCGGCGCGCGCGGCACGTGATGGTGCTCATGCGCCTGCGTCGCGTCGCTCGCCGGCCTGTGTTGCTACGACCCGGGTCATCGGCTGCAAGCGTACTCGCCGCGGCTGGTGGCCCACCCCAGGGCGATGGTCCCCATTGGTCTTATGTTTCCCTTTCGGTCTTTCTGGTCGTTCCTTGGCTTTAGTGCTTCCCTGCTTGACCCTTTGGTTCCTTGGCAGCTTGGCGACTTCGTGGTTCCCTTGGCTCTTCCTTGGTTCTTGGCTCCCTGGCCTCCTGCTTGACCTTGGTTTCAGGATTATGTCTCTCTTTTGCTGGCAGCCTTTCATAGTTGGTTTTAGTTCTGTTTGTAGTGCGCAAACGTGAAGGCACCGATGTAAATATACACTGCTTCTGGTACAATACTTGAAAGTCCTATATCTACCGGTACCAGATATAGTGCGGAGGGTGGCCGCCTTTTCTACGGATTTTACGGAATCTACGTGCAAAAAATACGGAAATGTATTGAAGCGTTCAGGGCAAGGGTGTACAGACATCAGCAGATGATATATACAGCAATAATGTACAGTTGCATGTAGCTTATAATATTGAGCACTACCTACTACTACTCAGGTGCGGTACATCCCTTGTCCGCTCGGTAGAGCGGTCTTCTCGTGTGCGAGAGGTACCGGGTTCGATTCCTGGCCGATGTATTTCGGCAATATCGGCCCGGCGTGTCCCGGGTTTACTCGGTTGATGCATTATAGCCCTTCGGGGTTCGAATGAGGCAATGGTCTATGGGCTATGCCAGACCTACGACTGCGCAGTTGGCGCACGAGGTCAAGTGCTGGGGCGGCTTCGGCCGATGTCCCGGGGCGAACTTTACTTTACTTTTACCTACTACTACTGCACACATTTTATTTTGGGACATATAAAACCCTTATCTACGGGTAGAATTTCGTGAGGACTACACCTTCTGTCATCTATCGTTCTACAGTACGTGCATACGTATCCTTATACGTATCCCCATACGACGGACAATCTCGTCATACTAGTACAGGTACGGGTACGGTTTCCACATGAAGTAGTATGTACTGGCAGTGCTGCGCTGGTAGATATCTTTATTATCTGGATTGCGTACCCGGTAGTGCACGCGCGAGGCGGACGACGTGGCTGACGAAATCATCCGTCGCGGATGCCGTCGCGTTCTGACAGCAAGCATTGCCGGCGCGACCTAGCCGCGACGCTAAAAATCCTGTTTAAACGCCGCTCCTCGTTCGCTCCTGGCCCTGGAGTATCAATTCCTGAGCGGGGCTCGCACGTTGATACCCAGCTCAACACGTAGAGCTAGACAGTCGTGGCAAGCATTATGGCCGAGGACGGGCGGCGGCACAGCGCAGCTCCAAAACAGAAAGCTCCAGAGACGATACTCTTAGAGGCTTGGACGGAAGGCAAGCGTGTCGGCTCCGGTTTCCTGGGCGGCGCCCCGCTCGAGTGGTTGGTGGAGGACAACAACTGCGACGGGCCTTCGCCCATCGAGGGGTACGACATGAGAGAATGGCGTCGAGTCATGCTCGAGACTTCGCGGGGCTGGCCCGCGACCGCGCCGTGCATGCGTACGCCTGCCCACGCCGCCCCGCCTCGTCCGCATGTGTATTATTTTCCACTCAGCCGCCTGCTGTAAGTTGCATATTCTGCGCGTCCCTAATCTACCTGTACCACCTCTGTATCAAATGTACGGCGGGTAGTCGCGACGAGGTGTACAAGTCCAACCCCCTGGTACGACTATACGTCTATACTGCTATACACATACATTTGTTACCAGTACGGCAACTCACGTACCCGGTACAGTAGCGACCAATCCCTATTCACACCGGTTCGCGTAGGTACTCGTTTCTGAAGACCGAAAACGGGTCTCAAATCCGAGATGTATAGCTGGCAACTCGTTTTGGCTACGTGGCACGCGCTACGTGCGTAATATTAGCACGTGACCGCTCGCGCTCCTCCCTCATCATCCCGCCGCCAGCCCCATCCCTGCCCGCGACACACAAGACGAGGCACCTGAACGCCACCATATGCCTACGTTAGCGCGCTGCTACCGCGGTATGCGCGTGATGGTGCCGGCCGGTGTGTTCGATTGGCATCGGTGGGGCGGGATGGGTTGGCGAGACGGGTGGTCACGTGGGCTCTGAGTTTTCATCAAATGACGTTATATTTAACTGTATCAACCGGATACTAATCACAATTCGCGCTCGTTTCGGTAGTTGCATCTCAGGATTGTGACCCCGCTATACACAACTTAAACCCCGGGAGGATTTCATTTAGCGAGTACCCGGGGAACCGGTGTGTTAAGAGACATCTTTTTCTGTCGCCGCTGGTAAGGGTTTGAAATACCAGTACTGGCATTGTGAGGATATATCCTATACCCTCACTAGCCCTAATCATCACAGCACATTAGGCGCGCAGCGCGCCCGCTGACTGCCTGCGCCCGCGCGCCCTGTCGGCCACATCGCGTCGCCTGATATGCAGGGTATCAGGCACGGCGCCTCTCGGCCAAATTAACCAGAACATACTCCACCATCACTCAGTGGAATAGCACTAACCTTCTCCACCGCGCGCACCTTTCCTCACAGGTATAATCAATAGTGTGTGATTACATATGCTGCAACATTCAAGAATTCCATACAGAAAGCCAGAAGGAATTCCAGCACTAAATCTGGGAAATATGATTAGCGCTATCTCCGCCATAGCTGTACGCGTCTACTACGCTCTATCGTGCTGCTGCTGTTGCTACGAGTACAGTGAGGATTGGCTACAGGGTACTGCCCCGCACGTTACGGGTACTTTTGCCGAGTCGTGCCCCCAATTTGGTGATTTTGTACTTTCTTGTCCGGCTTTGAATTAATTAATGATGCTAGTTTTTATTATGTATGTATGTAGTTTTAAAATTTTCGTGCAATATTGGGTCCACGAGCGCCGCCAGCCGGGGCTGCTATGGTTTAGCGCGCCGCTGGTGCTGCAGGCGAGCGCCTACCTCCTCTTGCATACGTCGGTACAAGTAAAAGTAGTTCGCCCCGGCCGGCCCGGGTCATCGGCCCAAGCTGCCCCAGCACTTGACCAGTTGACCCCATGCGCCCACTGCATCAGCTAGTCGCAGGTCTGGCATACTTAGCGAGCCAATATACATGTACGAGTATGAGTGTATGTGTGTGATGGAATATGCTGGTACATTGTCCATTCGAACCCCAAAGGGCTAATCCTACCTTAGTCCTTAATGCACACGTCGCTACGCGCAGGAGAGTCACGCGTGCCTGGCGGCTCGTTTTTTTGTTTTCTAGTTCTTATTCATCCTCAACGCGGCGGGCGGTAAGTATGAGATACCCCCCGTACTTTTAAACGATTACCTGGACCGCGACCCTCCTGTTGTAAGGATCTGTACCGCACAAATCCCCATGTGGGTACCAAGTGCCTGGTGCGTTTTGCGCACTATCCTTACAGTTGGTGCTTCTACGCACGCAGATCCGAAGTCGATCCCGCGGAGAAACATATAATATGATATGATATCCCGCAATGTTGGACGACCCGGCCAAGGCGGATCGCTACCGAATCCAAGCCGAAACGTTGTTTGAGGAGGTCCTCCATCCTATGGGGGGGGGGGGGGGGGGGGGGGGTGGAGTGTAAGGATATGTACCGCACAAATCCCCATGTGGGTACCCAGTGCCTGGTGCGTTTTGCGCACTATCCTTACAGTTGGTGCTTCTACGCACGCAGATCCGAATTCGATCCCGCGGAGAAACATATAGCGCTAATATGATATGATATCCCGCAATGTTGGACGACCCGGCCAATGCGGATCGCTACCGAATCCAAGCCGAAACGTTGCTGGAGGAGGTCCTCCATCCTATGGGGGGGGGGGGGGGGGGGGGGGTGTGTAAGGATATGTACCGCACAAATCCCCATGTGGGTACCCAGTGCCTGGTGCGTTTTGCGCACTATCCTTACACCTGTACCCCTGGTCTATTCGTACGCGTTACTGCTCGTTCGACGACGCGAATTTCCAGCGTACGGCACCCAACGCGCATGCCATGAGGCCAAACGCCGTGGCGCCCCTCGCCGCAACATGCCGTCGAAGCTTTTGACAACCTACGCAAAGTACGCAGCGAAGCGTGCCTCGCGGGCCGTAGTGTTGCCTGCCCAGGCCCGGCGCCCGTGGAAGGTGTGTGGATATATTAGCCCCCCCCATCCCCCCCTTGCCTTTGATGCCACCCTGCCCGCTCCGTTGATGCCCCAGAAATTATACTGAAGCATGCCGCACGCAGCCAACGTAGTTCTTCAAAACATGCAAAGCATGCAAGTTACCAGTGGGAGTACCTGAAACGATTTCCGCTGCGAGAGAAGCACGAGTAACTGTGATAACCGCGCCGTCTGTGTTAGGGGCACACAGCAGGTGTGTCGCACCTCATATGTTACTTGTCCAGGCTCGGAAGTCGGTTTCCTATCACTTTTGACAGCCAGGGAGATGTAGGCGGGCAGGCGGCGCGGCGTCGACTTGGCCAGGCGATTACAGTGCCGAATAACAGCCGTTCAGCGTTGCCACACTGCATACGTCGGTGTAGCCGTGCAGGGACCAGTTTATACGAGGGTATAATGCATCGTACTCATTGCAGTTGCTTCTATGTCGCGAAATGACAACGGTGTATATTAATATCGCACGTAGGGTGGATGGTTAACGGCATGCTATGCATGCGGCATCTACCATAGTGATGCCTTGCTTATCATATTGTTACTTAACACTCCATGCCTGGGCAGATGCGTCATTAAATACACAAGTGTAATATATACATATATATACATATATTTAAATATGTATGAGTGTAATATGATACACACTAGTACATATATATATTAGTGTAATATATATTTATATTTATATCTATATATTATTTATTTGTCTATACATAGACACATATACATACATAAATATATTTGAATATGTATAAATATATTTGAACATGTCTTAGTGTAATATATATATGCATCTATTTTATATCTATATCTACATATACATATATATCTAATTCTATATATATATGTATATGATGTATAGATAATGCAAATTATATTATATGTTATATACTATATTTATACATATATTCTTGTGACCGTTCAGCTATGCGAGGGAAATGCGTAAGGATCATGCCGTGTTAGGTGGCTCCACAGATCATATGCTTGCCGCATCAATGCCATGACATTGCCAATAGCCACATAAAAAGGACTTTACTCATGAACGTCTCTACTCATGTACAGGCGACGAAAATGACCCGGGACATAGCCCGTATGTTCCGCAATAATCATGTTATGTTTAATAACATGACTGCCTGAGTAGTGCATTATGCCCTTTACGTGCGCCACACAGTCCGGGTCATGTACTTCCCTAGTTGTATGACTGCAGGTTGTATCAACAGGGTCACACTGAGAATATCAGGTCGACGGTGGCGCGGGGGGAAAGGGGGTTCTAGAGCTTCTAGTAGCATGGGCAGTAGGCACGTCTCCGGCTGACACCCTACATGGACCTGCTGCTGCCCCCATATGCGCAGCGCATGTGTGGGCCGTGCAAGGCAATGGCTATGCGTTGTTCAAGATCTGCGCCGCAGCGCAAGCCTGCGTGCAATGGTCGTCGTTTGGGGTGCTGGAGCCATGGATGCTGAGCAGGCTGCGGGATGCGCTCCATGCGATGACCTTGACCACGGTGCCCCCCCCCCCCCCCCCCTCTTCCTATCAAACCCACCCTTGGCTTTAAAAACCCGTTTCTGTCAGCCAGCCTCCCTGATTTTCTGTGGTCCAGGGACTACGACCACAGTGCCCTCTTTGAAGCATCGGCCCGCGAAGTCTGCAGTGGCGCGAACTAATAATCCTAAAAAGTATACAATTGCACTGACTGTGTGGTTGCCTGCATTGGCGGGTTCCTGCATTGGCCGCACGCACCTCCTCTCGCATCACAGGAGTCGCGAACCAGGATCGTTTTAATGATGAGACCGTGGCTCGAGGCACAAGGCGGCCGCTACCCTGAGGCGCTATGCAAAAAGCAGATAGACAATCTGCTCCTACGATTTTACGAACTGAACAAGCTACTGGAGAATGCGCCCTCGAAGGTTGTGAATGGCAAGAATGACGCCCTGGTTGCCAGGCTGAACAGCCAGCTCCAGGCCACCGCCATGCTGCAGGCGGACTGCCACCGCATCGAGCTGGAGGAGTTGATTTTCGAGATTCGGCGAGTGTCAACGTCGACAGATTACAAGCATGTCCTTGGCCAAGCTTATATGCGCGAGGTCGTTCGGATGCCGGGATATATTCGCGCTGCGTGGGGCATTACCGCCTCAACGATGGAGTCTCTGTCATCGGCAGAGCTGAAGCAGTGGCTTCGGCAAGGAGATTTGCCCCCCGCCATCTCGGAGCGGTTGGTGAAGTCGGGCATCAAGCACTACAGGCGTACGTTCCAGCAGCCGCTGCAGGATGTCATCAATGGATACCAGTCCCCAGGCGCCTTCACCCGGTGCTGCTTGTTCTTGGGTTGTTAGGGCGAGTTGTCGCGCCACTTGAACATACTGCGCCGCTGAGGCGGCTGTGAAGAATCTGCTGCATCATATGTAAATGCAACATCTGACTGTCATTGTGAACGATGGCCGAGCCCATAGAGTGGCGAGCCTAGTGCTGTGGCGATGGCTGGCCAGCAGCCTTGCATCGGGAACCTTCCCTGCGCCATGTGGCCTCTGTGGGTTGTGTGGTTTGGGGGTCTCATGTTCGCGCGGCTGCCAACATGCAGCCTCGTAGAACAGAAGGCATTCAAAGGCAACTCCGGTGCTTTTCAGCTAGCAGGCTGTCTGCGCACACACATGGCGGTGCATCATGCGGAGAGCCTGGCAGGGGGGAGGTCCGGCTGTAGGCAAGGGGATACGGGTCTGTGCTGCCGGGTTGCATCTAGGTGATTAAACACTGGTGACGATATGGCGCTGGTGGCTCAGACCTGTGGTGGCCTCCGGGATGTGGCCTCGTTTGGGTGGACTTGCCGGGTAACTGCCGGGAGTTAGCATAGCAGCGGGCTCGCCTGCCTTGAGGGCCGGGCGTGCTGCAGCGGGGGAGGTCAGCCCCGCGGTGGGGGGAGCTGCCCAACGGAAGCTGCTTGTGGGCGGGAGCAACAGGGCGCCCGGCTCGATGGGCGAGGGACCTAAGCTGCCGCCCGGGACGGCGGCAGCTGCGCCCATGCAGCAGCAACGGGGCATCTGGCGGTCTGCAACAGGGCCTGGCTGCCCATGAAATGGGTGGGTATACGCTTAGGTGGCTGGTCGAGGGTGCCCGGAGATTTTGCTAGGGGTGAGGGACCATGGCTGCCCCTGGGATGCATACACGAGTCAGGCATGCAGGCTGAATCGGAGGGCACCTAAACGTGCTGCACTGGGCGAGATGCCAACGCTGCCTCTGGCATCCACGGACCAGCTTTAGGGCTGATGTTGGAGGATATCTGGATGTGCTACGGTCGGCGATAAACATGCCTGCCCCTTGCACCCAGCGCCGAAGTACGACAACTCAAAGGCAAGCCGACGAAGAGCAGACGCAACCCTGAAAATCCGTAGTTTATATGTACTGTAGCCCCATCACATAGTACAGGACTCCCCACAACCCATTTCCCTGCCCAAGGACCCGTGTTTATTTACACGACCCAATCCCATCGTCCCTCATTCATTTCTTGATAGGTCGTGTGTAATACTGGCTGGCTGACCGCCGAGATGAGAGCGCTCTTGCTGCGCAGCGCCTGCTCGATAACCTGGCGGTGCAGCACCTGCGCGAGTCGGCAGCAAGCCCCGTCGCATGTCATCGTCTGAAGGCCAAAGTGATTGCCGACGCCGTTTCCGATACTACGAAACACCGGCAGCATTTCCGAATACGATTATCGCGTCTCGACTCGTCGATGAAAAACTGAGCAGCATCCTGTGCTCACCCCCCCCCCCCCCCC
>VCJN01003197.1:0-35450 GCA_006384855.1 Tetraselmis striata | reverse complement strand
ACAGCGCGGCCGCCCCACGTTAGTTACTTGGCAATACAGTACCAAGTTATTTCCGTGATCATCATCTGTACCAAGTTGTATCCATGATCATCACGTTGACCCATCCATGCTAGCCCGGGGGCAAGACGTCGCTCGGCACTTAGATTATTTTTTGGCGTGTGTCTGGTCCCCTGAAAACAAGGGTTTTGAGGCCAACATTGCTTAACACCGCAACCATGAAACTTTTGGTTAACCTAACATTTATTTTGAATCAATGTTCGAAAGAGGATGGCCGGAAGCTTGAGCTGCAATTATACTTCATGTGTCCCCTACTATGGTTAGAGATGGCAGGCCCTAAGAACAACTCAGTCTGGGCGGAGGAGAGCAGCATGCGAGCACGTTGTAATCAATATCAATTTCAATTTCAATTTACCAGCCCCAATATCGACAAGTGCCGGCGGACGTGTTAGAATCGGCTTGATTATAAGCAGCAAATCGGGCCGCCTGCGAGACCGTTTGCTTTAGATCCGCGCTACAGTTTCGTGTACTACATCTGACCACTAGCGGAGTAGCAGGGCGGGTTCCTCGCCGCACCAGGGTTCTCACTATTACTAACGCAGCAGCACCCGTGGTAGCAGCTTGCTGGGACACCGGACCGGTCGGGGCTCTTGCCCAAACGGGGCAACGGCGCATGTCATAGACTACTGGACCGGGCGGGCCGCTGTAAGGTGTCAATGATGAAAGACGAGATGAGATGAGATGGGGCCATGTTTTTCGCTGCTCCGAATGCCGCAATCACAGCAACATCGAGATACCGTGCAATGTGTTTGTTTGGTATTTTCGTCGTGGGCACCCGCCAACAGTGCGACAACATAGACAGCACCGGTCGGTATCCCCAGCAACAGCCCACGTAGGGACCCAAGGGTACACATTGTCGGGCGGGGGGGTTCAGTGAGAAGACGACCAAGTCGAGAAGGTCAAAGTGGGCTTGGTCATACACGAGCCTCGGCAACCATCAACCAGGAATGAGGTGACTGCGCCGGCGCAGGTAAGACCGCCGTTGGTCGATGACTTGTGCTCATTTTGTTTCCACCTCCTCCAATCAGTCACGGTTGTCGTAGCGTGAGGGCCGGCATGTATCAATGAGTGTGCGCCCGGTTGCAGCAAATGGGCGCTCGTGGCATCGTGGTTCGTGCTCTTGTGTGCCATGACCTTTTGGGGTATACAACGGGTCGGCCGGGCGTTCGACTCGCACATGCACACCTATCCGGCGGTCGGCAGCACTCACGGCGTGCCGGCAGATGCATAGCATAGGTCCGATACATTGCGAGTGCGCAACACGTCGTTCACTTCAAATCGCGGCGCTGGTGTTGATCCGATGAGTCATTCCTTGGCGAATTTCTGCAAGCCGATACCGGCGGCCACGGATGCGGCACCCACTGGCCCAAGCACAGGGGCCGTGACAGGTGCAGCCGCAGCCGTGGCGCCAGATGCACACCCAGCAACATGAAGGAGTGACCCCATGGTACCGATGGCGTCAGCATCAGATGAGCTGTTGTTGCTCACTCCTCTGCCGCTGGCTGCAAGGGCCCCTAGGGTCGCCCCTGCGGAGAGGGCCACCGAGCCGGCAATTACGCTCCCCATGCCTGACATGGCCTTCTGCAGCTTTCCGGAGGCACTGGCGTATGGCATGGACCGCATCTCGATTCCGTGATGCATGCTCGCACGCAGGATGTCCTGGTACCTCTCGCAATCCGCCAAGGGGACGAGCCCATCTGTTGTGACACGATCGTCATTCGGCGAGAGGGTTGGGCATGCTTCCTGCCCGGATCCCATCGCCAGATCTTGTAGAAAGCGCCTTATGGGTTGCACAACATCGACGTCGGCATCCCAATCGTTATGGCCGACGCCCGGCTGCGTGTGTAGCCGACACGTATATGTGTACCTATGCCGTGCATCGTACATGGTGCGGCTGTGTTGGTAAGGTATGAGGACGTCCTTGTCTCCGTGCAACAAGAGGGTGGGCGACGAGATGCGCAGCAGGGCGGTTTGGGTGTCCCAGCGCTGGAGTGCGAGGCCCCCGACGGCGCCCACCATCGACTTGGCCAGGTCGCGGAGGTTGGTGTACGGGGAGTGCAGCACGAGGGCCCGCGGCGGCGTCTGCGGGTGGCGTGCGGTCAGCCACTCGGCCAGCGCGGCGGCCGGGCCAGTGCCAACGGACTGGCCGAGGATGACGAGCCGGTCCACCGGCACCGCCATGAGCTGCGTGATTAGCGTCGCTGCGGAGCGGGCGGCCGCGTTTATGGAGCCCTCGCTCGGCGTGCCAGGGGCCTCTCCATAGCCAGGGTATTCTGGGACCACGACGTGCGCCCTGAGGGCTTGCGACAGAGTCTCGGCGAGGCCAGCCACCTCCCCGACATCGCAGCCGTTCCCGTGAAGTAGGAGAACTACCGACCGGGTCGGATTCAGGTCGGCATCCCTCTCCACCACAAGCACATGCAGCTTTGGCTTGCGGCTGACCCCCGCATGCGTGCTGTTGAGATCGGCTGTCCACAGCAGGCGACTGGTGTACAACTCGCCGTCCCCTCCCCGCCGACGCCCCACGAAAGGGATACCGTCTGACAGATATGACGAACCACCCTGCCGAAGGGATCGCCGGCCCGGGAACAGCGCCAGATTGACTGGGGAGTTGTCCTTCACCCAAGACAGCATGGCGGGATCGTCCGGATTTCTTGTACGCCGTTTCAAAACCGCCCAACACTAATTCACGCCCGACGGCTGCCGGCTGGTGGTACGAGGACTGTGAATCCTGCACGGGGTTGCGCCTGCCTTTGGCCCTCCGGAGACCTCCCCGCTCAAGCCGCAAGTTGTCGCAGAATATGCCGTTGCAGTGGCGTAGTAGTGTTGGAATCTGCCCGATACCCTAGCACCGGCCGATACCCTAGCACCGGCCGGGCACATGTCCCGCGCGCCTTTGCGCGCGCGTGCCTGTCTCCCGGCCCGCCGTGGGCTCTGCTTTCACTCTCTTCCTGTCCACAGTCCCCGCAGCTCGAGCCCGGCTCGCTGCTCCCACTGTAAGATGCTCCGAGCACTTCCACTCACCATCACCTCCGCGGTTGAGCCGTTTAGGTTATGGGCCGTCACACGTCACGTGGGCGCGAGCGGGGTACAGGGAGAAGTCCGTGCGTTCGGCGCACGTCCGGAGTCGTTCGAAAAACGGCCGAGGCGGCTGCCACAAGGGCGCCGAAAACTAGCCCGCAAGGGGCGAGGGATGCACGCTGAGCCTCCGGGGCCAGTACACAACCCTCCCGGACACCGTATCGGGGTTCCGCCTACCGGCCCGAGTGAGCCAGCCTCCGGGGCTGCGCTCAACATACCGTATCGGGGTTCCGCCTACCGGCCCGAGAGAGCCAGCCTCCGGGGCTGCGCTCAACAGACAAGTCCCCGGGACTTTGTCGAACCACTGCTGTACTTAGCTTTTAGATTCAAACTTCAAAAATAGAATTCGAAAACACACCTTGCGTCGAGCCAGGCAGTCACACGTCGTGGTTCCACTAGCAATACCGGAGGCATACGGCGAAACGACCTGCGAGCCCGCTGGTGGCTTTTGCTTACTGGAGGGACCGCCGGACGACCGTCGCGGAGCTGCTGTGCGGACCCTTGGACCCCGGACAGCGATAACACAGTGGAGCGTTTCAGCGGAGCGCGTCGTTTACCAGCCATCCAAGATCGGCGCAGCGAGAACCACACGCGAACCGCCCAGGCGCCTACTTACCCAGGTCCCGCCTATCACGTCCTGCCTGCCACCTTCGACGGAGTGAACGACCATTGTGGTGGTGCTGGCTACTCGCCGACCGCGCGTATGGGGCTAGCAACTGCGAGGCAGCACTGCTACTGGGTGCCAGCAGCTCAGCTACGAGCAGCCCGCCCCGTGCCGCCCCGCCTGCGCGTTGGCTACCAGCAGCTCGTGCTCAGCAGCCCCCCCGCTCGCGGAGAGGCTGCCAGAAGCATCTTGCGGAGCGCACTGCCCGGCATCGCACAGGGCACGAGGATGACGCCCTCGCGGCCTCATCACCAGCCAGCTCCGGCTCGCCAGCTCCACAGTGGGGCGACAGTACAGCATGGAGCAGTGCACGCGGAAGCGCGTTGCCCGGAAGCTATGAAGGATGTATAGAGTAGTCGCTATTAATTACTACTGCTGCTGTTCAGTACTGTAGTATTAGCGCCAGATTCCGAATATTGTTCCAATTGCACACAGCGGTCAATAAGCGGAGATGACCCCCGTGTACAATTGAGGGGGGCTGTTGGAATCTGCCCGATACCCTAGCACCGGCCGATACCCTAGCACCGGCCGGGCACATGTCCCGCGCGCCTTTGCGCGCGCGTGCCTGTCTCCCGGCCCGCCGGGGGCTCTGCTTTCACTCTCTTCCTGTCCACAGTCCCCGCAGCTCGAGCCCGGCTCGCTGCTCCCACTGTAAGATGCTCCGAGCACTTCCACTCACCATCACCTCCGCGGTTGAGCCGTTTAAGTAGATCGCGAATGGCCCCTATAGCGTCCATCGGGGCAGAGGTGTGGGTGCTCGCTGCCTCGTGCGCCGACGATAGGGGCGGCGCGGGTTTCCCCGCCGACCAGGTACTCACGGCGAGACAAATTTCGAGGGAGGGAACGAGGGTACCCAGGGACATTGCCGAAACGTGCTTTGGCATCATTACAAGCTTTTGCGAGGGGCCTGAAAGCCTGAGAGGCACACTTGCAAAAATGAACCTAAGCACGTAATGATGGTGAAGCAACGCACCCTCGGCTCACAAATGAACCAAGTGAGGGGAGGGTGGGTGTGGCTGTCGGGGCACGACTCCATGGTGGGTGCGCCGCGACAAAGGAAGATGGGGACAGACAAGCCCTCGGTACTTTTAAGCACACGATGATGAAGCAAAATCATGCGGGAGAGGCGCTAACCGCGCTACCCGGGATTGCTGCGTCGGGAATCGCGCGCTGGGTGATGTCGTACATGCGTACGGCAACTTTTCGCCGGACGATGAAATTGCCGAGGTGTTGCTGGGTCGATGCAGCTCCTCGAGCGGTACGCGGGCACGCCACATGTGCTTAGCGACTACTAGCACCGTATTAATTGGTGCCGTACCGCGCTTGATATTAACTAATAATAAACAAGGGCGGAGGAGGGAATAACCGCAAAACTAGTAGTAAACAAAGGGAGGGAGGGGGCACGGCCACATTGCCGGAAAATACTGGGCACCGGCCGCAGGGCGGAGGCCAGCCGGGAGAGCATCGACCGCCCTTGAGAAAAACGGATGGCTACCGTCGCACGGCGGGGCGTGCGAAGGGCGGGCGGGGAGAAGCGGAACGATGTAGTATGTACCCAGCTCCGCGCAAGGTGGGGCTGCAGTAAAGACAGCCGCCCGACAAGCCAAGCGTGCAGCGACCGCCTGATGGCGCCGACCAGCTGCATGCCCGGGGCTGCGAAAGCGGTCGGGGCACGTAATGCTAGGGAGGCCCGTTGGCGCCGACCAGGTGCGTGGCCGAGCTGCGAAAGCGACGGGAGCACAGCGTGTAGCGTCACTCGGCTCGATGGCGCCGACCAGCTACGTGCCCGGGCCGCGGAAGCGAACGGGGCACAAGGTGCAGCGGCGGCTTGATGGCGCCGATCAGCTCCGTACCCGGGCTGCAAAAGCAACCGGGGCATAATGCGCAGCGGCGGCCCGATGGCGCCGACCAGCTGCGTGCCCGGGCGCCGCGGAAGCGACCGGGGCACATCGACGTGCATCGTCGGCCCGATGGCGCCGACTAGCGGCGTGCCCAGGCTGCGAAAGCGGCCGGGGCACAACGTGCAGCGGCGGCCCGATGGCGCCGACGAGTTGCGTGCCCGGGCAGCAAAAGCTGCCGGGGCACAGAATGCATTGGCGGCCTATTATAGCGCAAGGCCGAGGTCGTACAATTATTATTTTTGATATTAGCCTTATGTACATGGCTACTGCCCGGCGGCGCCATCAAGCGCTACCGGGACTTCGAGAATTATTTGAAAAGCCCCCCGTAGGGCTTCCCAGTCGTCGATAGATCCAAGGACCCGCCACAACCGGCAACCCTGCTCAGCCCCTTGCCGCACCTAGCCTGGCACGGGTTTTAGGGGATACCAGCGCCCACCACGTGGAGGTGGGGGTGTGTGTGGGGGGGGGGGGGGGGGGGGGGGGTTTGCCGCCGGGCCTGCCGCGCCCATGATCCTCCGCTCATGGTGGGCCGCTGCATGGCGGCGGGCGCCTCCCGCCCGGGTTTCAAGACGCAAACGGTGTCGCAGTTGAAATACTGACCACCACGTAAGCGCGTAGCCAATGAGCGTACAATAGATGCCACACGGGCGAGAGAAAAACAAACGTGGATGTAAGGGGGGCGGTGGGATGGTGTACCTCGTAGCGGGCGGGGTAGCGGCTTGCTCGTGTTCGGGAGGCGATGCGACGGCGACCAGTTGTGTCAAAACTACAAAGGAATGTGGCAAGGCGGCTGCCGCTGTTGCTTCAACGACAGCCGCCGTTGCGTACAATGTCACAATGAGAAACCGGACGGCCACCATGAGACGCTTGGCGCGTCCAGTGGTAGGCTGTTCGTCATGTAACGGGCAGGGTCGCAGCTCGCTCTTGTGGAAGACCAACCGACGTAGTCGACTAGTAGCACAAAAACCTCGACGCGATGTGGCGATGCGGTTGCCGACGTTGCACCAGCGACAACCGCCGCTGCGCACAGTCCCGGTGCGTGAACGTTAGGTCGCCACCGGATGCTTGGTGCGTCAAGTGGGTAGGCTGCCCTCCACGAGCAACCCAGCGTACTCGGATTACGACGTGGGTCACGGCGCACCGCCGCACCTGCCCGGTGCTGTTTAAAAATAACGGCGATATGGCGCATGTCGTACGGTGCCTCTTGTACCCGTACATGGACCACCTCCATCCCACCCCAAAATCGGCCTCGCGCAAAGCACACGGCGCGAACTAGAAGCTCTAGACCACCACTCGACCCTAAGAGGCCAGGAGTGGGATATATGAGCCGTGTCGGATTGGATTTGGTGGATCGCGGGTAAAGAATAATGAGATTCAGTCCGTGTCCAATAACCTCCGTCCGAAAACCGTATTTCCGTCTTCTTCAAGATTACCGCAGCTGCCCCTCACCCCATTGGCTCCCATCGCAGCTATATACGAAATCACCTACCTGATTGGTCTCTATCGTCGATAGAATATGGACTTACATGTGTTATATTGGTGTGGTGCGACGGGTGGCGCGTCCTCCACGCATCTACGGGTGGTGGTTGACCAGAGAAAAGCGCAATATTATAGCGTAAACGGTAGAGGCCACTATACTTCACTTTTGACTCACTGAAAATGGGACAATTTACTAGCTCACGCGCCAAACAATGTACTACAGACATACATATACAGCGCAAAGTACTGTACTCGCCGTCGCCGCCGCCATCCCTTATCTCGCCCACTCGAGTGGAGGGGGGGCTGCGCAGTACTACTAGTCGCTACTAGTATACCTTTCCACCACCGCCAAGGCTGCACAGAACCCAAACCGGGCCGTGGCAGACAGTTTGCGACTATTCATAGGAAAGGATCCCACGCGACACAGGCATGCCGGGTCTTAACTTACACAAAAAGGCGCGAACGCCCGGATCCGTGACATGAATGGACTCCGCCTACCTTCGGCGTAGGTCTGCACGGCTGGTGAGTAGGCAGCTATAGAGACTTGCAGCTCACGCTATCGGTTACTGCCATGCAGGCTGGGGTAGGTCCCATTGCGATGGAGGTGCCTAGCAACCCCCCCCCCCCCCCCCCCACCCGCTTCCCCCCCGCACGCGGCCACCCTCTCGAGAGTCTGCCAGCCGGTCCGCCCGACCCGCTCGACCAAGGGCTGCGTCTGCTCGACGTGCCCCCACCCAACGCTCTCGTCGCGTGGCGGCCCTTGCCGTTGGACCTAGCCGGGCCGATACGCAGTCAGTGGCGGGTCAAGGGCAGGGCCCGCCAGCGGCAGACATGTCGCCGAGCTTGGCTGTCGCTGGCGATGCGGGCGAGGGCTGGCCTACGCATAGCGATAGCCAGGCTGGGGAGAGCGGCGGGCAGGGAGCCGGCGCGTCGGCAGCCACACCGTGTGGACTTGCGCTCGCATTAGGCGGGGGTGGGGGCGTCCCGGATGCCAGCGGTTCGGAGGCTGGTAAAGGCGCGACAACCACCATGCTCACGGTAAGAGCTGTGGAATAGGCGGGATGGAGGGCGGGGGGTGGGGGGGGGGGGGGGGGGGGGGGGAGGTTGTGGCCGTGCTGTGATGTAATGCTGTGGTAGTGTGGTGCACCTTTGTGTTTTTATACGCCTTGCTAATTATGTCGCCATTACACGTTCGACTGACAGCCCCCGACTCCAAAAACTAGCACGAGCAACGCACTCCCTGCCCCCGCTGCCGACGAGTTGCAGCCGGCCTCAAAAGACGCAACGCCAGTCGCCGAGGTGGGCGGCCTTGCTGCGATGTAAAGTTGCTGTCCTGGGCTTCTGTTGTTTTCGGCTTGCTAATTATGTCGCCATCGCGCGTTCGACCCACAGCCCCCGATTGCAAAGCACGAGCGACGCACCCCCTTGCCTTGCTGCCGACGAGTCGCAGCCGGCCTCAAACGAAGCGACGCCAGTCGCCACGGTGGGCGGCCTTGCTTCGATGTAAGGCTATGCTAGGCTGTTTTAGTTTTCGACTGGCTAATTATGTCGCCATCGCACGTTCCACCCACAGCCCCCGAGTGCAAAACGTGGCACAAGCGACGCACCCCCTTCGCCTTGCTGCCGATGAGTCGCCGCCGGGTCGCATGCGCCACCAGTCGCAAGGGTGGGCGGCTTTGCTGCGATGTAAGGTTAAGCTAGGCTTTTGCAGTTTCCGGCTTGCTAATTATTATGCCGCCATCGCACGTTCCACCGATAGCCCCCGAGTCCCAAACCTTGCACGAGCGACGCATCCCCTCGCCCGATGCTGACGAGTCGCAGCCGGCTTCAACCGAGGCGACGCACGTCGCCAAGGCGGGCGGCCTTGCTGCGACATAATGATGATATCCACCTTTGCATTTTTATGGCTTGCTAAATATGTCGCCATTGCGCGTTCGACCCCCCCCCCCCCCCCCCCCCCGACTGCGACGCACCCCCTCGCCTTGCTGTCGGCGAGTCGCAACCGGCCTCAAAAGAAGCGACGCCAGTCTCAAGGTGGGCGGCCTTGCTGCGATGTAAGGCTATGCTGGGTTTTTTTTAGTTTCCGACTTGCTGATTATGTAGACGCCATCGCACATTCGACCCATACCTCCCGACTGCAAAATCTGGCACGAGCGACGCACCCGCTGCCCCCGCTGCAAAAGGCCCGAACGACCCTCACAGTTTGCTCACAGTTGCGGCAATCCTTTGGTGACGCCTGTGCAGGCCGGGAGAAGCAAAAAGGGGGAAAAGGCAAGGGCAAACGCGGGCAGGGTGGTGCTGGCTCCCAGCGCGGCCGTGAGGAGCGATCCCGCCGCCGATTATTGCCACTCCCGTCACTTCCTCTTCACCCACCTCCCCCGGAGCACCGCACAAGTCCGTCCCATCCGCTGCAGTCAAGCCGCCGCGGTCCTGGTCCATCGTTCCCCAAGACGTGAGGAAGAGGGCGGAGCGCATGATCGCCAGCTCTGCTATGGGGTGGGCACCGCTAAAGTGGTGCCGGGCGCAGCGGAGCATGAGACCCTGGTGATGTATGCAAAAGTGCCCGCCATAGATAAAGGTGGCTGCACTGCCGGCACCTTCTGGACTCGTCGCAGTCGCAGGAAACCCCATTTGTCGCCCGCAGAAACGCACTTCAGTCGACAACAAACTCTGTGGACGCCTTGCAAGAAGCGACAAGGTTGGGGCAGCAATCCTCGCCTACTGTTGGTATACGCGACAATGCGCGCCTGGGTGACCTGGTACTCGGAGTGGTAGTCGTGTTGTATGGCAGTCGTGTTGACGCACCCCCTCGCGTGCCTGCTGCCGAGCCGCAGCCGGCCTCGACAAGGGCGACACGAGTCGTCAAGGTGGGTTGGCCCCGTTGCACGTGTTGCCATTGCGCACCTATTACTTTTACGGCTCGCTAATAGAGTCGAAATCGCACGTTGGCCCCGCATACCCCGAGCGCGGAGGCTTGCCCGAGCGACGCACCCCCTCGAAGCGCTGCTCCCGAGTCGCAGCCGGCCTCGACAGGGGCGCCTCATGTCGCCAAGGTGGGTTGGACCCGCTGCACCTTTGTTGCCGTTGCGCACTTGTTACTTTTACGGCATGCTAATTGAGTCGCCATCGCACGTTGGCCCCCGCAGTCCCCAAGCGCAAAAGCTGGCCCGAGCGACGAACCCACTCGCGGCGCTGCTCCTAACCCGCATGCCAAACGCTCTCGTCGCGTGGCGGCCCTGGCCATTGGACCTAGCTGGGCCGATACGCAGTAAGTGGCGGGTCAGGGGCAGGGCCCGCGAGCGGCAGACATGTCGCCGAGTTTGGCGGCTGCCGCTGGCGATGCGGCCGAGGGCTTGCCTACGCCTAGCGATAGCCACGCGGGGGAGAGCGGCGGGCAGGGAGCCGGCGCGTCGGCAACCACACTCTATGGACTGGCGCTAGCATTAGGCGGTGGTGAGGGCGTGCCGGATGCCAGCGGCTCGGAGGCTAAAGGCGCGACAACCACCATGCCCATTGTAAGAGATGCGGAAAAGGCGGGATGGAAGGCAGGGTGGAGAGGGGGGGGGGGGGTGGCCGTGCTGCGATATAATGTTGTGGTGCACCTTTGTGTTTTTATACGGCTTGCTAATTATGTCGCCATTACACGTTCGGCTGACAGCCCCCAACTCCAAAAACTAGCACGAGCAACGCACTCCCTGCCCCCGCTGCCGACGAGTTGCAGCCGGCCTTAATAGAAGCAACGCCAGTCGCCAAGGTGGGCGGCCTTGCTGCGATGTAAGGTTATCCTGGGCTTCTGTTGTTTTCGGCTTGCTAACTATGTCGCCATCGCACGTTCGACCCAACAGCCCCCAATTGCAAAAGCTGGCACGAGCGACGCACCCCCTTGCCTTGTTGCCGACGAGTCGCAGCCGGCCTCAAATGAAGCGACGCAAGTCGCCAAGGTGGACGGCCTTGCTGTGATGTAAGGCTATGGGTTATGGGCTCATGTAGTTTCCGGCTTGCTAATTATTATGCCGCCATCGCACGTTCCACCCACAGCCCCCGAGCGACGCACCCCCTTGCCTTGCTGCCGACGAGTCGCAGCCGGCTCGCAAGAGGCGCCGGGAGTCGCCAAGGTGGGTGACCTTACTGCGATGTTGTAAGGCTATGCTAGGTTGTTTTAGTTAGTTTCCGACTTGCTAATTATGTCCCCATCGCACGTTCGTCCGACAGCCCCCGAGTGCAAAAGTTGGCACGAGCGACGCACCACCTCGCCTTGCTACCGACGAGTCGCAACCGGCTTGCAAGAGGCGCCGCGAGTCGCCAAGGTGGTCGGCCTTGCTGCGACATAATGTCGTTGTCCACCTTAACATTTTTATGGCTTGCTAATTATGTCGCCATCGCACGTTCGACCCACAGCCCCCGAGCGACGCACCCCCTTGCCTTGTTGCCGACGAGTCGCAGCCGGCCTCAAATGAAGCGACGCAAGTCGCCAAGGTGGACGGCCTTGCTGTGATGTAAGGCTATGGGTTATGGGCTCATGTAGTTTCCGGCTTGCTAATTATTATGCCGCCATCGCACGTTCCACCCACAGCCCCCGAGCGACGCACCCCCTTGCCTTGCTGCCGACGAGTCGCAGCCGGCTCGCAAGAGGCGCCGGGAGTCGCCAAGGTGGGTGACCTTACTGCGATGTTGTAAGGCTATGCTAGGTTGTTTTAGTTAGTTTCCGACTTGCTAATTATGTCGCCATCGCACGTTCGTCCGACAGCCCCCGAGTGCAAAAGCTGGCACGAGCGACGCACCACCTCGCCTTGCTACCGACGAGTCGCAGCCGGCTTGCAAGAGGCGCCGCGAGTCGCCAAGGTGGTCGGCCTTGCTGCGACATAATGTCGTTGTCCACCTTAACATTTTTATGGCTTGCTAATTATGTCGCCATCGCACGTTCGACCCACAGCCCCCGAGCGACGCACCCCCTTGCCTTGTTGCCGACGAGTCGCAGCCGGCCTCAAATGAAGCGACGCAAGTCGCCAAGGTGGACGGCCTTGCTGTGATGTAAGGCTATGGGTTATGGGCTCATGTAGTTTCCGGCTTGCTAATTATTATGCCGCCATCGCACGTTCCACCCACAGCCCCCGAGCGACGCACCCCCTCGCCTTGCTGCCGACGAGTCGCAGCCGGCTCGCAAGAGGCGCCGGGAGTCGCCAAGGTGGGTGACCTTACTGCGATGTTGTAAGGCTATGCTAGGTTGTTTTAGTTAGTTTCCGACTTGCTAATTATGTCGCCATCGCACGTTCGTCCGACAGCCCCCGAGTGCAAAAGCTGGCACGAGCGACGCACCCCCTCGCCTTGCTACCGACGAGTCGCAGCCGGCTTGCAAGAGGCGCCGCCAGTCGCCAAGCAAGGTGGGCGGCCTTTCTGCGAGGTAAGGCTATGCTGGGCTGTTTCAGTTTTCGGCTTGCTAATGATAATGTCGCCATCGCACATTCGACCCACAGCCCCCGAGTGCAAAAGCTTGCACAAGCGACGCATCTCCTCGCCCCCGCCAACGAGTCGCAGCCGCCCTCAAAAGAAGCGACGCACGTCGCCAAGGTGGTCGGCCTTGCTGCGACATAATGTTGTTGTCCACCTTACATTTTTATGGCTTGCTAATTATGTCGCCATCGCACGTTCGACCCACAGCCCCCGAGCGACGCACCCCCTCGCCTTGCTGCCGACGAGTCGCAGCCGGCCTCAAATGAAGCGACGCAAGTCGCCAAGGTGGACGGCCTTGCTGTGATGTGAGGCTATGGGATATAGGCTCATGTAGTTTTCCGGCTTGCTAGTTTTGTCGCCATCGCACGTTCCACCCACAGCCCCCGAGCGACGCACCCCCTCGCCTTGCTGCCGACGAGTCGCAGCCGGCTCGCAAGAGGCGCCGGGAGTCGCCAAGGTGGGTGACCTTACTGCGATGTTGTAAGGCTATGCTAGGTTGTTTTAGTTAGTTTCCGACTTGCTAATTATGTCGCCATCATACGTTCGTCCGACAGCCCCCAAGTGCAACAGCTGGCACGAGCGACGCACCACATTGCCTTGCTACCGACGAGTCGCAGCCGGCTTGCAAGAGGCGCCGCGAGTCGCCAAGCAAGGTGGGCGGCCTTTCTGCGAGGTAAGGCTATGCTGGGCTGTTTCAGTTTTCGGCTTGCTAATGATAATGTCGCCATCGCACATTCGACCCACAGCCCCCGAGTGCAAAAGCTTGCACAAGCGACGCATCTCCTCGCCCCCGCCAACGAGTCGCAGCCGCCCTCAAAAGAAGCGACGCACGTCGCCAAGGTGGTCGGCCTTGCTGCGACATAATGTTGTTGTCCACCTTAACATTTTTATGGCTTGCTACTTATGTCGCCATCGCACGTTCGACCCACAGCCCCCGAGCGACGCACCCCCTCGCCTTGCTGCCGACGAGTCGCAGCCGGCCTCAAATGAAGCGACGCAAGTCGCCAAGGTGGACGGCCTTGCTGTGATGTGAGGCTATGGGATATAGGCTCATGTAGTTTTCGGCTTGCTAGTTTTGTCGCCATCGCACGTTCCACCCACAGCCCCCGAGCGACGCACCCCCTCGCCTTGCTGCCGACGAGTCGCAGCCGGCTCGCAAGAGGCGCCGGGAGTCGCCAAGGTGGGTGACCTTACTGCGATGTTGTAAGGCTATGCTAGGTTGTTTTAGTTAGTTTCCGACTTGCTAATTATGTCGCCATCATACGTTCGTCCGACAGCCCCCAAGTGCAACAGCTGGCACGAGCGACGCACCACATTGCCTTGCTACCGACGAGTCGCAGCCGGCTTGCAAGAGGCGCCGCGAGTCGCCAAGCAAGGTGGGCGGCCTTTCTGCGAGGTAAGGCTATGCTGGGCTGTTTCAGTTTTCGGCTTGCTAATTATAATGTCGCCATCGCACATTCGACCCACAGCCCCCGAGTGCAAAAGCTTGCACAAGCGACGCATCTCCTTGCCCGCCGCCAACGAGTCGCAGCCGCGCTCAAAAGAAGCGACACACGTCGCCAAGGTGGTCGGCCTTGCTGCGACATAATGTTGTTGTCCACCTTAACATTTTTATGGCTTGCTACTTATGTCGCCATCGCACGTTCGACCCACAGCCCCCGAGCGACGCACCCCCTCGCCTTGCTGCCGACGAGTCGCAGCCGGCCTCAAATGAAGCGACGCAAGTCGCCAAGGTGGACGGCCTTGCTGTGATGTGAGGCTATGGGATATAGGCTCATGTAGTTTTCGGCTTGCTAGTTTTGTCGCCATCGCACGTTCCACCCACAGCCCCCGAGCGACGCACCCCCTCGCCTTGCTGCCGACGAGTCGCAGCCGGCTCGCAAGAGGCGCCGGGAGTCGCCAAGGTGGGTGACCTTACTGCGATGTTGTAAGGCTATGCTAGGTTGTTTTAGTTAGTTTCCGACTTGCTAATTATGTCGCCATCGCACGTTCGTCCGACAGCCCCCGAGTGCAAAAGCTGGCACGAGCGACGCACCCCCTCGCCTTGCTACCGACGAGTCGCAGCCGGCTTGCAAGAGGCGCCGCGAGTCGCCAAGGTGGTCGGCCTTGCTGCGACATAATGTCGTTGTCCACCTTAACATTTTTATGGCTTGCTAATTATGTCGCCATCGCACGTTCGACCCACAGCCCCCGAGCGACGCACCCCCTTGCCTTGTTGCCGACGAGTCGCAGCCGGCCTCAAATGAAGCGACGCAAGTCGCCAAGGTGGACGGCCTTGCTGTGATGTAAGGCTATGGGTTATGGGCTCATGTAGTTTCCGGCTTGCTAATTATTATGCCGCCATCGCACGTTCCACCCACAGCCCCCGAGCGACGCACCCCCTTGCCTTGCTGCCGACGAGTCGCAGCCGGCTCGCAAGAGGCGCCGGGAGTCGCCAAGGTGGGTGACCTTACTGCGATGTTGTAAGGCTATGCTAGGTTGTTTTAGTTAGTTTCCGACTTGCTAATTATGTCGCCATCGCACGTTCGTCCGACAGCCCCCGAGTGCAAAAGCTGGCACGAGCGACGCACCACCTCGCCTTGCTACCGACGAGTCGCAGCCGGCTTGCAAGAGGCGCCGCGAGTCGCCAAGGTGGTCGGCCTTGCTGCGACATAATGTCGTTGTCCACCTTAACATTTTTATGGCTTGCTAATTATGTCGCCATCGCACGTTCGACCCAACAGCCCCCAATTGCAAAAGCTGGCACGAGCGACGCACCCCCTTGCCTTGTTGCCGACGAGTCGCAGCCGGCCTCAAATGAAGCGACGCAAGTCGCCAAGGTGGACGGCCTTGCTGTGATGTAAGGCTATGGGTTATGGGCTCATGTAGTTTCCGGCTTGCTAATTATTATGCCGCCATCGCACGTTCCACCCACAGCCCCCGAGCGACGCACCCCCTTGCCTTGCTGCCGACGAGTCGCAGCCGGCTCGCAAGAGGCGCCGGGAGTCGCCAAGGTGGGTGACCTTACTGCGATGTTGTAAGGCTATGCTAGGTTGTTTTAGTTAGTTTCCGACTTGCTAATTATGTCCCCATCGCACGTTCGTCCGACAGCCCCCGAGTGCAAAAGCTGGCACGAGCGACGCACCACCTCGCCTTGCTACCGACGAGTCGCAACCGCCTTGCAAGAGGCGCCGCGAGTCGCCAAGGTGGTCGGCCTTGCTGCGACATAATGTCGTTGTCCACCTTAACATTTTTATGGCTTGCTAATTATGTCGCCATCGCACGTTCGACCCACAGCCCCCGAGCGACGCACCCCCTTGCCTTGTTGCCGACGAGTCGCAGCCGGCCTCAAATGAAGCGACGCAAGTCGCCAAGGTGGACGGCCTTGCTGTGATGTAAGGCTATGGGTTATGGGCTCATGTAGTTTCCGGCTTGCTAATTATTATGCCGCCATCGCACGTTCCACCCACAGCCCCCGAGCGACGCACCCCCTTGCCTTGCTGCCGACGAGTCGCAGCCGGCTCGCAAGAGGCGCCGGGAGTCGCCAAGGTGGGTGACCTTACTGCGATGTTGTAAGGCTATGCTAGGTTGTTTTAGTTAGTTTCCGACTTGCTAATTATGTCGCCATCGCACGTTCGTCCGACAGCCCCCGAGTGCAAAAGCTGGCACGAGCGACGCACCACCTCGCCTTGCTACCGACGAGTCGCAGCCGGCTTGCAAGAGGCGCCGCGAGTCGCAAAGGTGGGCGGCCTTTCTGCGAGGTAAGGCTATGCTGGGCTGTTTCAGTTTTCGGCTTGCTAATGATAATGTCGCCATCGCACATTCGACCCACAGCCCCCGAGTGCAAAAGCTTGCACAAGCGACGCATCTCCTCGCCCCCGCCAACGAGTCGCAGCCGCCCTCAAAAGAAGCGACGCACGTCGCCAAGGTGGTCGGCCTTGCTGCGACATAATGTTGTTGTCCACCTTTGCATTTTTATGGCTTGCTAATTATGTCGCCATCGCACGTTCGACCCAACAGCCCCCGAGCGACGCACCCCCTCGCCTTGCTGCCGACGAGTCGCAGCCGGCCTCAAATGAAGCGACGCCAGTCGCCAAGGTGGACGGCCTTGCTGTGATGTGAGGCTATGGGATATAGGCTCATGTAGTTTCCGGCTTGCTAATTTTGTCGCCATCGCACGTTCCACCCACAGCCCCCGAGCGACGCACCCCCTCGCCTTGCTGCCGACGAGTCGCAGCCGGCTCGCAAGAGGCGCCGGGAGTCGCCAAGGTGGGTGACCTTACTGCGATGCTGTAAGGCTATGCTAGGTTGTTTCGTTAGTTTCCGACTTGCTAATTATGTCGCCATCGCACGTTCGTCCGACAGCCCCCGAGTGCAAAAGCTGGCACGAGCGACGCACCACCTCGCCTTGCTACCGACGAGTCGCAGCCGGCTTGCAAGAGGCGCCGCGAGTCGCAAAGGTGGGCGGCCTTTCTGCGAGGTAAGGCTATGCTGGGCTGTTTCAGTTTTCGGCTTGCTAATGATAATGTCGCCATCGCACATTCGACCCACAGCCCCCGAGTGCAAAAGCTGGCACAAGCGACGCATCTCCTCGCCCCCGCCAACGAGTCGCAGCCGCCCTCAAAAGAAGCGACGCACGTCGCCAAGGTGGTCGGCCTTGCTGCGACATAATGGTGTTGTCCACCTTTGCATTTTTATGGCTTGCTACTTATGTCGCCATCGCACGTTCGACCCAACAGCCCCCGAGCGACGCACCCCCTCGCCTTGCTGCCGCATAGTCGCAGCCGGCCTCAAATGAAGCGACGCCAGTCGCCAAGGTGGACGGCCTTGCTGTGATGTGAGGCTATGGGATATAGGCTCATGTAGTTTCCGGCTTGCTAATTTTGTCGCCATCGCACGTTCCACCCACAGCCCCCGAGCGACGCACCCCCTCGCCTTGCTGCCGACGAGTCGCAGCCGGCTCGCAAGAGGCGCCGGGAGTCGCCAAGGTGGGTGACCTTACTGCGATGCTGTAAGGCTATGCTAGGTTGTTTCGTTAGTTTCCGACTTGCTAATTATGTCGCCATCGCACGTTCGTCCGACAGCCCCCGAGTGCAAAAGCTGGCACGAGCGACGCACCACCTCGCCTTGCTACCGACGAGTCGCAGCCGGCTTGCAAGAGGCGCCGCGAGTCGCAAAGGTGGGCGGCCTTTCTGCGAGGTAAGGCTATGCTGGGCTGTTTCAGTTTTCGGCTTGCTAATGATAATGTCGCCATCGCACATTCGACCCACAGCCCCCGAGTGCAAAAGCTGGCACAAGCGACGCATCTCCTCGCCCCCGCCAACGAGTCGCAGCCGCCCTCAAAAGAAGCGACGCACGTCGCCAAGGTGGTCGGCCTTGCTGCGACATAATGGTGTTGTCCACCTTTGCATTTTTATGGCTTGCTACTTATGTCGCCATCGCACGTTCGACCCAACAGCCCCCGAGCGACGCACCCCCTCGCCTTGCTGCCGCATAGTCGCAGCCGGCCTCAAATGAAGCGACGCCAGTCGCCAAGGTGGACGGCCTTGCTGTGATGTGAGGCTATGGGATATAGGCTCATGTAGTTTCCGGCTTGCTAATTTTGTCGCCATCGCACGTTCCACCCACAGCCCCCGAGCGACGCACCCCCTCGCCTTGCTGCCGACGAGTCGCAGCCGGCTCGCAAGAGGCGCCGGGAGTCGCCAAGGTGGGTGACCTTACTGCGATGCTGTAAGGCTATGCTAGGTTGTTTCGTTAGTTTCCGACTTGCTAATTATGTCGCCATCGCACGTTCGTCCGACAGCCCCCGAGTGCAAAAGCTGGCACGAGCGACGCACCACCTCGCCTTGCTACCGACGAGTCGCAGCCGGCTTGCAAGAGGCGCCGCGAGTCGCAAAGGTGGGCGGCCTTTCTGCGAGGTAAGGCTATGCTGGGCTGTTTCAGTTTTCGGCTTGCTAATGATAATGTCGCCATCGCACATTCGACCCACAGCCCCCGAGTGCAAAAGCTGGCACAAGCGACGCATCTCCTCGCCCCCGCCAACGAGTCGCAGCCGCCCTCAAAAGAAGCGACGCACGTCGCCAAGGTGGTCGGCCTTGCTGCGACATAATGGTGTTGTCCACCTTTGCATTTTTATGGCTTGCTACTTATGTCGCCATCGCACGTTCGACCCAACAGCCCCCGAGCGACGCACCCCCTCGCCTTGCTGCCGCATAGTCGCAGCCGGCCTCAAATGAAGCGACGCCAGTCGCCAAGGTGGACGGCCTTGCTGTGATGTGAGGCTATGGGATATAGGCTCATGTAGTTTCCGGCTTGCTAATTTTGTCGCCATCGCACGTTCCACCCACAGCCCCCGAGCGACGCACCCCCTCGCCTTGCTGCCGACGAGTCGCAGCCGGCTCGCAAGAGGCGCCGGGAGTCGCCAAGGTGGGTGACCTTACTGCGATGCTGTAAGGCTATGCTAGGTTGTTTCGTTAGTTTCCGACTTGCTAATTATGTCGCCATCGCACGTTCGTCCGACAGCCCCCGAGTGCAAAAGCTGGCACGAGCGACGCACCACCTCGCCTTGCTACCGACGAGTCGCAGCCGGCTTGCAAGAGGCGCCGCGAGTCGCAAAGGTGGGCGGCCTTTCTGCGAGGTAAGGCTATGCTGGGCTGTTTCAGTTTTCGGCTTGCTAATGATAATGTCGCCATCGCACATTCGACCCACAGCCCCCGAGTGCAAAAGCTGGCACAAGCGACGCATCTCCTCGCCCCCGCCAACGAGTCGCAGCCGCCCTCAAAAGAAGCGACGCACGTCGCCAAGGTGGTCGGCCTTGCTGCGACATAATGGTGTTGTCCACCTTTGCATTTTTATGGCTTGCTACTTATGTCGCCATCGCACGTTCGACCCAACAGCCCCCGAGCGACGCACCCCCTCGCCTTGCTGCCGCATAGTCGCAGCCGGCCTCAAATGAAGCGACGCCAGTCGCCAAGGTGGACGGCCTTGCTGTGATGTGAGGCTATGGGATATAGGCTCATGTAGTTTCCGGCTTGCTAATTTTGTCGCCATCGCACGTTCCACCCACAGCCCCCGAGCGACGCACCCCCTCGCCTTGCTGCCGACGAGTCGCAGCCGGCTCGCAAGAGGCGCCGGGAGTCGCCAAGGTGGGTGACCTTACTGCGATGCTGTAAGGCTATGCTAGGTTGTTTCGTTAGTTTCCGACTTGCTAATTATGTCGCCATCGCACGTTCGTCCGACAGCCCCCGAGTGCAAAAGCTGGCACGAGCGACGCACCACCTCGCCTTGCTACCGACGAGTCGCAGCCGGCTTGCAAGAGGCGCCGCGAGTCGCAAAGGTGGGCGGCCTTTCTGCGAGGTAAGGCTATGCTGGGCTGTTTCAGTTTTCGGCTTGCTAATGATAATGTCGCCATCGCACATTCGACCCACAGCCCCCGAGTGCAAAAGCTGGCACAAGCGACGCATCTCCTCGCCCCCGCCAACGAGTCGCAGCCGCCCTCAAAAGAAGCGACGCACGTCGCCAAGGTGGTCGGCCTTGCTGCGACATAATGGTGTTGTCCACCTTTGCATTTTTATGGCTTGCTACTTATGTCGCCATCGCACGTTCGACCCAACAGCCCCCGAGCGACGCACCCCCTCGCCTTGCTGCCGCATAGTCGCAGCCGGCCTCAAATGAAGCGACGCCAGTCGCCAAGGTGGACGGCCTTGCTGTGATGTGAGGCTATGGGATATAGGCTCATGTAGTTTCCGGCTTGCTAATTTTGTCGCCATCGCACGTTCCACCCACAGCCCCCGAGCGACGCACCCCCTCGCCTTGCTGCCGACGAGTCGCAGCCGGCTCGCAAGAGGCGCCGGGAGTCGCCAAGGTGGGTGACCTTACTGCGATGCTGTAAGGCTATGCTAGGTTGTTTCGTTAGTTTCCGACTTGCTAATTATGTCGCCATCGCACGTTCGTCCGACAGCCCCCGAGTGCAAAAGCTGGCACGAGCGACGCACCACCTCGCCTTGCTACCGACGAGTCGCAGCCGGCTTGCAAGAGGCGCCGCGAGTCGCAAAGGTGGGCGGCCTTTCTGCGAGGTAAGGCTATGCTGGGCTGTTTCAGTTTTCGGCTTGCTAATGATAATGTCGCCATCGCACATTCGACCCACAGCCCCCGAGTGCAAAAGCTGGCACAAGCGACGCATCTCCTCGCCCCCGCCAACGAGTCGCAGCCGCCCTCAAAAGAAGCGACGCACGTCGCCAAGGTGGTCGGCCTTGCTGCGACATAATGGTGTTGTCCACCTTTGCATTTTTATGGCTTGCTACTTATGTCGCCATCGCACGTTCGACCCAACAGCCCCCGAGCGACGCACCCCCTCGCCTTGCTGCCGCATAGTCGCAGCCGGCCTCAAATGAAGCGACGCCAGTCGCCAAGGTGGACGGCCTTGCTGTGATGTGAGGCTATGGGATATAGGCTCATGTAGTTTCCGGCTTGCTAATTTTGTCGCCATCGCACGTTCCACCCACAGCCCCCGAGCGACGCACCCCCTCGCCTTGCTGCCGACGAGTCGCAGCCGGCTCGCAAGAGGCGCCGGGAGTCGCCAAGGTGGGTGACCTTACTGCGATGCTGTAAGGCTATGCTAGGTTGTTTCGTTAGTTTCCGACTTGCTAATTATGTCGCCATCGCACGTTCGTCCGACAGCCCCCGAGTGCAAAAGCTGGCACGAGCGACGCACCACCTCGCCTTGCTACCGACGAGTCGCAGCCGGCTTGCAAGAGGCGCCGCGAGTCGCAAAGGTGGGCGGCCTTTCTGCGAGGTAAGGCTATGCTGGGCTGTTTCAGTTTTCGGCTTGCTAATGATAATGTCGCCATCGCACATTCGACCCACAGCCCCCGAGTGCAAAAGCTGGCACAAGCGACGCATCTCCTCGCCCCCGCCAACGAGTCGCAGCCGCCCTCAAAAGAAGCGACGCACGTCGCCAAGGTGGTCGGCCTTGCTGCGACATAATGGTGTTGTCCACCTTTGCATTTTTATGGCTTGCTACTTATGTCGCCATCGCACGTTCGACCCAACAGCCCCCGAGCGACGCACCCCCTCGCCTTGCTGCCGCATAGTCGCAGCCGGCCTCAAATGAAGCGACGCCAGTCGCCAAGGTGGACGGCCTTGCTGTGATGTGAGGCTATGGGATATAGGCTCATGTAGTTTCCGGCTTGCTAATTTTGTCGCCATCGCACGTTCCACCCACAGCCCCCGAGCGACGCACCCCCTCGCCTTGCTGCCGACGAGTCGCAGCCGGCTCGCAAGAGGCGCCGGGAGTCGCCAAGGTGGGTGACCTTACTGCGATGCTGTAAGGCTATGCTAGGTTGTTTCGTTAGTTTCCGACTTGCTAATTATGTCGCCATCGCACGTTCGTCCGACAGCCCCCGAGTGCAAAAGCTGGCACGAGCGACGCACCACCTCGCCTTGCTACCGACGAGTCGCAGCCGGCTTGCAAGAGGCGCCGCGAGTCGCAAAGGTGGGCGGCCTTTCTGCGAGGTAAGGCTATGCTGGGCTGTTTCAGTTTTCGGCTTGCTAATGATAATGTCGCCATCGCACATTCGACCCACAGCCCCCGAGTGCAAAAGCTGGCACAAGCGACGCATCTCCTCGCCCCCGCCAACGAGTCGCAGCCGCCCTCAAAAGAAGCGACGCACGTCGCCAAGGTGGTCGGCCTTGCTGCGACATAATGGTGTTGTCCACCTTTGCATTTTTATGGCTTGCTACTTATGTCGCCATCGCACGTTCGACCCAACAGCCCCCGAGCGACGCACCCCCTCGCCTTGCTGCCGCATAGTCGCAGCCGGCCTCAAATGAAGCGACGCCAGTCGCCAAGGTGGACGGCCTTGCTGTGATGTGAGGCTATGGGATATAGGCTCATGTAGTTTCCGGCTTGCTAATTTTGTCGCCATCGCACGTTCCACCCACAGCCCCCGAGCGACGCACCCCCTCGCCTTGCTGCCGACGAGTCGCAGCCGGCTCGCAAGAGGCGCCGGGAGTCGCCAAGGTGGGTGACCTTACTGCGATGCTGTAAGGCTATGCTAGGTTGTTTCGTTAGTTTCCGACTTGCTAATTATGTCGCCATCGCACGTTCGTCCGACAGCCCCCGAGTGCAAAAGCTGGCACGAGCGACGCACCACCTCGCCTTGCTACCGACGAGTCGCAGCCGGCTTGCAAGAGGCGCCGCGAGTCGCAAAGGTGGGCGGCCTTTCTGCGAGGTAAGGCTATGCTGGGCTGTTTCAGTTTTCGGCTTGCTAATGATAATGTCGCCATCGCACATTCGACCCACAGCCCCCGAGTGCAAAAGCTGGCACAAGCGACGCATCTCCTCGCCCCCGCCAACGAGTCGCAGCCGCCCTCAAAAGAAGCGACGCACGTCGCCAAGGTGGTCGGCCTTGCTGCGACATAATGGTGTTGTCCACCTTTGCATTTTTATGGCTTGCTACTTATGTCGCCATCGCACGTTCGACCCAACAGCCCCCGAGCGACGCACCCCCTCGCCTTGCTGCCGCATAGTCGCAGCCGGCCTCAAATGAAGCGACGCCAGTCGCCAAGGTGGACGGCCTTGCTGTGATGTGAGGCTATGGGATATAGGCTCATGTAGTTTCCGGCTTGCTAATTTTGTCGCCATCGCACGTTCCACCCACAGCCCCCGAGCGACGCACCCCCTCGCCTTGCTGCCGACGAGTCGCAGCCGGCTCGCAAGAGGCGCCGGGAGTCGCCAAGGTGGGTGACCTTACTGCGATGCTGTAAGGCTATGCTAGGTTGTTTCGTTAGTTTCCGACTTGCTAATTATGTCGCCATCGCACGTTCGTCCGACAGCCCCCGAGTGCAAAAGCTGGCACGAGCGACGCACCACCTCGCCTTGCTACCGACGAGTCGCAGCCGGCTTGCAAGAGGCGCCGCGAGTCGCAAAGGTGGGCGGCCTTTCTGCGAGGTAAGGCTATGCTGGGCTGTTTCAGTTTTCGGCTTGCTAATGATAATGTCGCCATCGCACATTCGACCCACAGCCCCCGAGTGCAAAAGCTGGCACAAGCGACGCATCTCCTCGCCCCCGCCAACGAGTCGCAGCCGCCCTCAAAAGAAGCGACGCACGTCGCCAAGGTGGTCGGCCTTGCTGCGACATAATGGTGTTGTCCACCTTTGCATTTTTATGGCTTGCTACTTATGTCGCCATCGCACGTTCGACCCAACAGCCCCCGAGCGACGCACCCCCTCGCCTTGCTGCCGCATAGTCGCAGCCGGCCTCAAATGAAGCGACGCCAGTCGCCAAGGTGGACGGCCTTGCTGTGATGTGAGGCTATGGGATATAGGCTCATGTAGTTTCCGGCTTGCTAATTTTGTCGCCATCGCACGTTCCACCCACAGCCCCCGAGCGACGCACCCCCTCGCCTTGCTGCCGACGAGTCGCAGCCGGCTCGCAAGAGGCGCCGGGAGTCGCCAAGGTGGGTGACCTTACTGCGATGCTGTAAGGCTATGCTAGGTTGTTTCGTTAGTTTCCGACTTGCTAATTATGTCGCCATCGCACGTTCGTCCGACAGCCCCCGAGTGCAAAAGCTGGCACGAGCGACGCACCACCTCGCCTTGCTACCGACGAGTCGCAGCCGGCTTGCAAGAGGCGCCGCGAGTCGCAAAGGTGGGCGGCCTTTCTGCGAGGTAAGGCTATGCTGGGCTGTTTCAGTTTTCGGCTTGCTAATGATAATGTCGCCATCGCACATTCGACCCACAGCCCCCGAGTGCAAAAGCTGGCACAAGCGACGCATCTCCTCGCCCCCGCCAACGAGTCGCAGCCGCCCTCAAAAGAAGCGACGCACGTCGCCAAGGTGGTGTTGTCCACCTTTGCATTTTTATGGCTTGCTACTTATGTCGCCATCGCACGTTCGACCCAACAGCCCCCGAGCGACGCACCCCCTCGCCTTGCTGCCGCATAGTCGCAGCCGGCCTCAAATGAAGCGACGCCAGTCGCCAAGGTGGACGGCCTTGCTGTGATGTGAGGCTATGGGATATAGGCTCATGTAGTTTCCGGCTTGCTAATTTTGTCGCCATCGCACGTTCCACCCACAGCCCCCGAGCGACGCACCCCCTCGCCTTGCTGCCGACGAGTCGCAGCCGGCTCGCAAGAGGCGCCGGGAGTCGCCAAGGTGGGTGACCTTACTGCGATGCTGTAAGGCTATGCTAGGTTGTTTCGTTAGTTTCCGACTTGCTAATTATGTCGCCATCGCACGTTCGTCCGACAGCCCCCGAGTGCAAAAGCTGGCACGAGCGACGCACCACCTCGCCTTGCTACCGACGAGTCGCAGCCGGCTTGCAAGAGGCGCCGCGAGTCGCAAAGGTGGGCGGCCTTTCTGCGAGGTAAGGCTATGCTGGGCTGTTTCAGTTTTCGGCTTGCTAATGATAATGTCGCCATCGCACATTCGACCCACAGCCCCCGAGTGCAAAAGCTGGCACAAGCGACGCATCTCCTCGCCCCCGCCAACGAGTCGCAGCCGCCCTCAAAAGAAGCGACGCACGTCGCCAAGGTGGTCGGCCTTGCTGCGACATAATGGTGTTGTCCACCTTTGCATTTTTATGGCTTGCTACTTATGTCGCCATCGCACGTTCGACCCAACAGCCCCCGAGCGACGCACCCCCTCGCCTTGCTGCCGCATAGTCGCAGCCGGCCTCAAATGAAGCGACGCCAGTCGCCAAGGTGGACGGCCTTGCTGTGATGTGAGGCTATGGGATATAGGCTCATGTAGTTTCCGGCTTGCTAATTTTGTCGCCATCGCACGTTCCACCCACAGCCCCCGAGCGACGCACCCCCTCGCCTTGCTGCCGACGAGTCGCAGCCGGCTCGCAAGAGGCGCCGGGAGTCGCCAAGGTGGGTGACCTTACTGCGATGCTGTAAGGCTATGCTAGGTTGTTTCGTTAGTTTCCGACTTGCTAATTATGTCGCCATCGCACGTTCGTCCGACAGCCCCCGAGTGCAAAAGCTGGCACGAGCGACGCACCACCTCGCCTTGCTACCGACGAGTCGCAGCCGGCTTGCAAGAGGCGCCGCGAGTCGCAAAGGTGGGCGGCCTTTCTGCGAGGTAAGGCTATGCTGGGCTGTTTCAGTTTTCGGCTTGCTAATGATAATGTCGCCATCGCACATTCGACCCACAGCCCCCGAGTGCAAAAGCTGGCACAAGCGACGCATCTCCTCGCCCCCGCCAACGAGTCGCAGCCGCCCTCAAAAGAAGCGACGCACGTCGCCAAGGTGGTCGGCCTTGCTGCGACATAATGGTGTTGTCCACCTTTGCATTTTTATGGCTTGCTACTTATGTCGCCATCGCACGTTCGACCCAACAGCCCCCGAGCGACGCACCCCCTCGCCTTGCTGCCGCATAGTCGCAGCCGGCCTCAAATGAAGCGACGCCAGTCGCCAAGGTGGACGGCCTTGCTGTGATGTGAGGCTATGGGATATAGGCTCATGTAGTTTCCGGCTTGCTAATTTTGTCGCCATCGCACGTTCCACCCACAGCCCCCGAGCGACGCACCCCCTCGCCTTGCTGCCGACGAGTCGCAGCCGGCTCGCAAGAGGCGCCGGGAGTCGCCAAGGTGGGTGACCTTACTGCGATGCTGTAAGGCTATGCTAGGTTGTTTCGTTAGTTTCCGACTTGCTAATTATGTCGCCATCGCACGTTCGTCCGACAGCCCCCGAGTGCAAAAGCTGGCACGAGCGACGCACCACCTCGCCTTGCTACCGACGAGTCGCAGCCGGCTTGCAAGAGGCGCCGCGAGTCGCAAAGGTGGGCGGCCTTTCTGCGAGGTAAGGCTATGCTGGGCTGTTTCAGTTTTCGGCTTGCTAATGATAATGTCGCCATCGCACATTCGACCCACAGCCCCCGAGTGCAAAAGCTGGCACAAGCGACGCATCTCCTCGCCCCCGCCAACGAGTCGCAGCCGCCCTCAAAAGAAGCGACGCACGTCGCCAAGGTGGTCGGCCTTGCTGCGACATAATGGTGTTGTCCACCTTTGCATTTTTATGGCTTGCTACTTATGTCGCCATCGCACGTTCGACCCAACAGCCCCCGAGCGACGCACCCCCTCGCCTTGCTGCCGCATAGTCGCAGCCGGCCTCAAATGAAGCGACGCCAGTCGCCAAGGTGGACGGCCTTGCTGTGATGTGAGGCTATGGGATATAGGCTCATGTAGTTTCCGGCTTGCTAATTTTGTCGCCATCGCACGTTCCACCCACAGCCCCCGAGCGACGCACCCCCTCGCCTTGCTGCCGACGAGTCGCAGCCGGCTCGCAAGAGGCGCCGGGAGTCGCCAAGGTGGGTGACCTTACTGCGATGCTGTAAGGCTATGCTAGGTTGTTTCGTTAGTTTCCGACTTGCTAATTATGTCGCCATCGCACGTTCGTCCGACAGCCCCCGAGTGCAAAAGCTGGCACGAGCGACGCACCACCTCGCCTTGCTACCGACGAGTCGCAGCCGGCTTGCAAGAGGCGCCGCGAGTCGCAAAGGTGGGCGGCCTTTCTGCGAGGTAAGGCTATGCTGGGCTGTTTCAGTTTTCGGCTTGCTAATGATAATGTCGCCATCGCACATTCGACCCACAGCCCCCGAGTGCAAAAGCTGGCACAAGCGACGCATCTCCTCGCCCCCGCCAACGAGTCGCAGCCGCCCTCAAAAGAAGCGACGCACGTCGCCAAGGTGGTCGGCCTTGCTGCGACATAATGGTGTTGTCCACCTTTGCATTTTTATGGCTTGCTACTTATGTCGCCATCGCACGTTCGACCCAACAGCCCCCGAGCGACGCACCCCCTCGCCTTGCTGCCGCATAGTCGCAGCCGGCCTCAAATGAAGCGACGCCAGTCGCCAAGGTGGACGGCCTTGCTGTGATGTGAGGCTATGGGATATAGGCTCATGTAGTTTCCGGCTTGCTAATTTTGTCGCCATCGCACGTTCCACCCACAGCCCCCGAGCGACGCACCCCCTCGCCTTGCTGCCGACGAGTCGCAGCCGGCTCGCAAGAGGCGCCGGGAGTCGCCAAGGTGGGTGACCTTACTGCGATGCTGTAAGGCTATGCTAGGTTGTTTCGTTAGTTTCCGACTTGCTAATTATGTCGCCATCGCACGTTCGTCCGACAGCCCCCGAGTGCAAAAGCTGGCACGAGCGACGCACCACCTCGCCTTGCTACCGACGAGTCGCAGCCGGCTTGCAAGAGGCGCCGCGAGTCGCAAAGGTGGGCGGCCTTTCTGCGAGGTAAGGCTATGCTGGGCTGTTTCAGTTTTCGGCTTGCTAATGATAATGTCGCCATCGCACATTCGACCCACAGCCCCCGAGTGCAAAAGCTGGCACAAGCGACGCATCTCCTCGCCCCCGCCAACGAGTCGCAGCCGCCCTCAAAAGAAGCGACGCACGTCGCCAAGGTGGTCGGCCTTGCTGCAACATAATGGTGTTGTCCACCTTTGCATTTTTATGGCTTGCTACTTATGTCGCCATCGCACGTTCGACCCAACAGCCCCCGAGCGACGCACCCCCTCGCCTTGCTGCCGCATAGTCGCAGCCGGCCTCAAATGAAGCGACGCCAGTCGCCAAGGTGGACGGCCTTGCTGTGATGTGAGGCTATGGGATATAGGCTCATGTAGTTTCCGGCTTGCTAATTTTGTCGCCATCGCACGTTCCACCCACAGCCCCCGAGCGACGCACCCCCTCGCCTTGCTGCCGACGAGTCGCAGCCGGCTCGCAAGAGGCGCCGGGAGTCGCCAAGGTGGGTGACCTTACTGCGATGCTGTAAGGCTATGCTAGGTTGTTTCGTTAGTTTCCGACTTGCTAATTATGTCGCCATCGCACGTTCGTCCGACAGCCCCCGAGTGCAAAAGCTGGCACGAGCGACGCACCACCTCGCCTTGCTACCGACGAGTCGCAGCCGGCTTGCAAGAGGCGCCGCGAGTCGCAAAGGTGGGCGGCCTTTCTGCGAGGTAAGGCTATGCTGGGCTGTTTCAGTTTTCGGCTTGCTAATGATAATGTCGCCATCGCACATTCGACCCACAGCCCCCGAGTGCAAAAGCTGGCACAAGCGACGCATCTCCTCGCCCCCGCCAACGAGTCGCAGCCGCCCTCAAAAGAAGCGACGCACGTCGCCAAGGTGGTCGGCCTTGCTGCGACATAATGGTGTTGTCCACCTTTGCATTTTTATGGCTTGCTACTTATGTCGCCATCGCACGTTCGACCCAACAGCCCCCGAGCGACGCACCCCCTCGCCTTGCTGCCGCATAGTCGCAGCCGGCCTCAAATGAAGCGACGCCAGTCGCCAAGGTGGACGGCCTTGCTGTGATGTGAGGCTATGGGATATAGGCTCATGTAGTTTCCGGCTTGCTAATTTTGTCGCCATCGCACGTTCCACCCACAGCCCCCGAGCGACGCACCCCCTCGCCTTGCTGCCGACGAGTCGCAGCCGGCTCGCAAGAGGCGCCGGGAGTCGCCAAGGTGGGTGACCTTACTGCGATGCTGTAAGGCTATGCTAGGTTGTTTCGTTAGTTTCCGACTTGCTAATTATGTCGCCATCGCACGTTCGTCCGACAGCCCCCGAGTGCAAAAGCTGGCACGAGCGACGCACCACCTCGCCTTGCTACCGACGAGTCGCAGCCGGCTTGCAAGAGGCGCCGCGAGTCGCAAAGGTGGGCGGCCTTTCTGCGAGGTAAGGCTATGCTGGGCTGTTTCAGTTTTCGGCTTGCTAATGATAATGTCGCCATCGCACATTCGACCCACAGCCCCCGAGTGCAAAAGCTGGCACAAGCGACGCATCTCCTCGCCCCCGCCAACGAGTCGCAGCCGCCCTCAAAAGAAGCGACGCACGTCGCCAAGGTGGTCGGCCTTGCTGCGACATAATGGTGTTGTCCACCTTTGCATTTTTATGGCTTGCTACTTATGTCGCCATCGCACGTTCGACCCAACAGCCCCCGAGCGACGCACCCCCTCGCCTTGCTGCCGCATAGTCGCAGCCGGCCTCAAATGAAGCGACGCCAGTCGCCAAGGTGGACGGCCTTGCTGTGATGTGAGGCTATGGGATATAGGCTCATGTAGTTTCCGGCTTGCTAATTTTGTCGCCATCGCACGTTCCACCCACAGCCCCCGAGCGACGCACCCCCTCGCCTTGCTGCCGACGAGTCGCAGCCGGCTCGCAAGAGGCGCCGGGAGTCGCCAAGGTGGGTGACCTTACTGCGATGCTGTAAGGCTATGCTAGGTTGTTTCGTTAGTTTCCGACTTGCTAATTATGTCGCCATCGCACGTTCGTCCGACAGCCCCCGAGTGCAAAAGCTGGCACGAGCGACGCACCACCTCGCCTTGCTACCGACGAGTCGCAGCCGGCTTGCAAGAGGCGCCGCGAGTCGCAAAGGTGGGCGGCCTTTCTGCGAGGTAAGGCTATGCTGGGCTGTTTCAGTTTTCGGCTTGCTAATGATAATGTCGCCATCGCACATTCGACCCACAGCCCCCGAGTGCAAAAGCTGGCACAAGCGACGCATCTCCTCGCCCCCGCCAACGAGTCGCAGCCGCCCTCAAAAGAAGCGACGCACGTCGCCAAGGTGGTCGGCCTTGCTGCGACATAATGTTGTTGTCCACCTTTGCATTTTTATGGCTTGCTACTTATGTCGCCATCGCACGTTCGACCCAACAGCCCCCGAGCGACGCACCCCCTCGCCTTGCTGCCGCATAGTCGCAGCCGGCCTCAAATGAAGCGACGCCAGTCGCCAAGGTGGACGGCCTTGCTGTGATGTGAGGCTATGGGATATAGGCTCATGTAGTTTCCGGCTTGCTAATTTTGTCGCCATCGCACGTTCCACCCACAGCCCCCGAGCGACGCACCCCCTCGCCTTGCTGCCGACGAGTCGCAGCCGGCTCGCAAGAGGCGCCGGGAGTCGCCAAGGTGGGTGACCTTACTGCGATGCTGTAAGGCTATGCTAGGTTGTTTCGTTAGTTTCCGACTTGCTAATTATGTCGCCATCGCACGTTCGTCCGACAGCCCCCGAGTGCAAAAGCTGGCACGAGCGACGCACCACCTCGCCTTGCTACCGACGAGTCGCAGCCGGCTTGCAAGAGGCGCCGCGAGTCGCAAAGGTGGGCGGCCTTTCTGCGAGGTAAGGCTATGCTGGGCTGTTTCAGTTTTCGGCTTGCTAATGATAATGTCGCCATCGCACATTCGACCCACAGCCCCCGAGTGCAAAAGCTTGCACAAGCGACGCATCTCCTCGCCCCCGCCAACGAGTCGCAGCCGCCCTCAAAAGAAGCGACGCACGTCGCCAAGGTGGTCGGCCTTGCTGCGACATAATGGTGTTGTCCACCTTTGCATTTTTATGGCTTGCTACTTATGTCGCCATCGCACGTTCGACCCAACAGCCCCCGAGCGACGCACCCCCTCGCCTTGCTGCCGCATAGTCGCAGCCGGCCTCAAATGAAGCGACGCCAGTCGCCAAGGTGGACGGCCTTGCTGTGATGTGAGGCTATGGGATATAGGCTCATGTAGTTTCCGGCTTGCTAATTTTGTCGCCATCGCACGTTCCACCCACAGCCCCCGAGCGACGCACCCCCTCGCCTTGCTGCCGACGAGTCGCAGCCGGCTCGCAAGAGGCGCCGGGAGTCGCCAAGGTGGGTGACCTTACTGCGATGCTGTAAGGCTATGCTAGGTTGTTTCGTTAGTTTCCGACTTGCTAATTATGTCGCCATCGCACGTTCGTCCGACAGCCCCCGAGTGCAAAAGCTGGCACGAGCGACGCACCACCTCGCCTTGCTACCGACGAGTCGCAGCCGGCTTGCAAGAGGCGCCGCGAGTCGCAAAGGTGGGCGGCCTTTCTGCGAGGTAAGGCTATGCTGGGCTGTTTCAGTTTTCGGCTTGCTAATGATAATGTCGCCATCGCACATTCGACCCACAGCCCCCGAGTGCAAAAGCTGGCACAAGCGACGCATCTCCTCGCCCCCGCCAACGAGTCGCAGCCGCCCTCAAAAGAAGCGACGCACGTCGCCAAGGTGGTCGGCCTTGCTGCGACATAATGTTGTTGTCCACCTTTGCATTTTTATGGCTTGCTACTTATGTCGCCATCGCACGTTCGACCCAACAGCCCCCGAGCGACGCACCCCCTCGCCTTGCTGCCGACGAGTCGCAGCCGGCCTCAAATGAAGCGACGCCAGTCGCCAAGGTGGACGGCCTTGCTGTGATGTGAGGCTATGGGATATAGGCTCATGTAGTTTCCGGCTTGCTAATTTTGTCGCCATCGCACGTTCCACCCACAGCCCCCGAGCGACGCACCCCCTCGCCTTGCTGCCGACGAGTCGCAGCCGGCTCGCAAGAGGCGCCGGGAGTCGCCAAGGTGGGTGACCTTACTGCGATGCTGTAAGGCTATGCTAGGTTGTTTCGTTAGTTTCCGACTTGCTAATTATGTCGCCATCGCACGTTCGTCCGACAGCCCCCGAGTGCAAAAGCTGGCACGAGCGACGCACCACCTCGCCTTGCTACCGACGAGTCGCAGCCGGCTTGCAAGAGGCGCCGCGAGTCGCAAAGGTGGGCGGCCTTTCTGCGAGGTAAGGCTATGCTGGGCTGTTTCAGTTTTCGGCTTGCTAATGATAATGTCGCCATCGCACATTCGACCCACAGCCCCCGAGTGCAAAAGCTTGCACAAGCGACGCATCTCCTCGCCCCCGCCAACGAGTCGCAGCCGCCCTCAAAAGAAGCGACGCACGTCGCCAAGGTGGTCGGCCTTGCTGCGACATAATGTTGTTGTCCACCTTTGCATTTTTATGGCTTGCTACTTATGTCGCCATCGCACGTTCGACCCAACAGCCCCCGAGCGACGCACCCCCTCGCCTTGCTGCCGACGAGTCGCAGCCGGCCTCAAATGAAGCGACGCCAGTCGCCAAGGTGGACGGCCTTGCTGTGATGTGAGGCTATGGGATATAGGCTCATGTAGTTTCCGGCTTGCTAATTTTGTCGCCATCGCACGTTCCACCCACAGCCCCCGAGCGACGCACCCCCTCGCCTTGCTGCCGACGAGTCGCAGCCGGCTCGCAAGAGGCGCCGGGAGTCGCCAAGGTGGGTGACCTTACTGCGATGCTGTAAGGCTATGCTAGGTTGTTTCGTTAGTTTCCGACTTGCTAATTATGTCGCCATCGCACGTTCGTCCGACAGCCCCCGAGTGCAAAAGCTGGCACGAGCGACGCACCACCTCGCCTTGCTACCGACGAGTCGCAGCCGGCTTGCAAGAGGCGCCGCGAGTCGCAAAGGTGGGCGGCCTTTCTGCGAGGTAAGGCTATGCTGGGCTGTTTCAGTTTTCGGCTTGCTAATGATAATGTCGCCATCGCACATTCGACCCACAGCCCCCGAGTGCAAAAGCTGGCACAAGCGACGCATCTCCTCGCCCCCGCCAACGAGTCGCAGCCGCCCTCAAAAGAAGCGACGCACGTCGCCAAGGTGGTCGGCCTTGCTGCGACATAATGTTGTTGTCCACCTTTGCATTTTTATGGCTTGCTACTTATGTCGCCATCGCGCGTTCAACCTACCCACATCCCCCCGACTGCTAGCTGCACGAGCGACGTACCCCCTCGCCTTGCTGCCGCATAGTCGCAACCGGCCTCAAATGAAGCGACGCCAGTCGCAAGGTGGGCGGCCTTGCTGCAATGTATCCGTTGGTTCAACCGCAGGTGACTGCTACCTACACGCGGAAATGGTTTGAGGAGGGGCATCATACCTTTGTAGCCGCCGAGGCATACAAGAACCGCCAATTAGTAGAGAGGCCTGAGATTACCAACTTGACCGCTTTGTAGTCGGTCCGGGAATATTCAGTGTGGCCGTCTTCGGCAGGAAGCCAGTGACCGATATGGTGTGGCTGTACCTCAGCCCCAGCCGGGGTGGGCCGTGTGGCCCCTGCAACTGCCGTGTCGGAACGCTTAGCGCTGCCTTGCATACCGGGGCTGCCTGCGGCACCCTCTTCAGACGCCACTACTTCGGCCAAAGACGCAGGGGGGCGCTGGCCACCCCCCCTTAACGACTCTTCCAAGGTCGCAACATCACGCAAGGCTGCCCCACGCGAGGAGACGGGCATACCCGACGGCAAACCCGATACAACTTGTTGCCATCTCGAGAACTTCCCTACTCAACATTCCCTCATGATCTTGAATGAGTTCCCGCACCTCTCCAAGTGCAGCGCGAAGTTCGTGTATAGCCCGCAATGGGGAACCCATACTGACCCCGCAGCCCTACTTCCTACTTGTTTCAGCGAGAACTGTTAGACAGGTGTGGGAGGCGGAGAACTGCCTCGACTTCGCGGCAACCTACCTACCTACCTACCTTCGGAGAACCTGCCTCGACCCGCCGCCTTTGCCTCGTTCCGCCGCCACCAAGTGATCATGTACTTTGTGCCAGTACACGCGAACCCTAAAAACCTGCACAGGGTTTAAAGGTAGTAAATTGTCCCATTTTCAGTGAGTCATAAGTGAAGTATAGTGGCCTCTACCGTTTACGCTATAATCTTGTCCCATTCCCGTTGACCATGGTCCCGTCCCACTTTTTTTAATGTAATAGGCTCGGAAATGGGTAAATCGTCGGGGCACAAACCATCTCAAAGGGGGACTTTGGCTAGACTGCGTCCCCAAGATTAAAGCAACAACTTCTAGGGGGTCAGGTCAGGTGTATATCAATTGGATGTCGGCTGGAAGTTGCATAGCGAGGAAATGTCGAGACGGCGGAAATCCGGGTCGGTGGGGCCCATCGGGCCGGCATCGACCGAGATATATATTGACCGCAGCGTGACCCTCACCGCGCGTTAGCCCTCCGTGTGGGTATGTGCCTAGCGCTCGTACGCTCGGTTAGAATATGGTTATTGTCTCTACCTCTCGCGTATGAGGGGTTGAGGGCGGGGGTGTTTCTGAAAACTCGAGTTGGGCATGTTGTATCTGCGGAATCAAGTGGGGCACCATCCTTGTGCCCCCGGCCTTGAGGCCAAGGTTTATATCACTAGTATACCCGCCATATAGCCGCAGTTCTAGTATATTTCGAGAGAAGGCAATGCCCGTTCGGCTCGTCGAGGATCATGCCGTGAGCATGCCCCCCTCCGCCTCTGTGAGCCGTACGGACACCGCTGCTGCTCGTCTGTAGATGCAGGAGGTAGTACGCCGTTTCGAGCACAAAGGGTTACAACGCACGTAGCAACACAAAAGCGGAAAGCACCGACGAATTAAGAAATACATGCAAGCATATACCATTTTGGAGTAATGAGAAACGTACCGCGGCGTTTATATTTCGTTATTCCTCCAATCTGAGCCCCCTCTCCCTCCCGTGGTGCGCCGTGTTCTCGATGATCATCGAGTTGACGACGACGGGGCGCAATAGACGGCGCCGCCGTGTGCCGCCATTGCCACGCAGCACGGAACACGTACGTCGACGGTGGCCACGACAACATGGCGTTGCTGGGGCAATTGTGGGAGCGAGAGCAACGACCTATATCAAGACACATGCGCATGAGCGGCGCGCCATTCCCCAAATCGGACAGTGCACAAAAGGTAGCGCAGAAAACGCCGCCACATACAGCGACCAATGTCGCAATGCCATATAGTGAGGGCGCGCGACGCAGGTATGTCCCGCAGGACAACAACGGCCGTCGCGACGGCAATAACGTCCTCCGTATATATAACGTTGACAATTGTGACGCACGGTGGCCGTGCATGCATGTATGGTACTGTGCGCGTCCGCCACACCTAACCTCCATAGTGTGAACCATTGCAAGTACTAAGAGGTTGCTTCCCTGCGGGTGCCCATATGCGGGTGCCCGTATATGCCTGAATAGTGACTCTGCTGCGGATGTTGAGGTT
>VCJN01003195.1:0-11310 GCA_006384855.1 Tetraselmis striata | reverse complement strand
GCTGGACTTTCAGTGTGAGACCCTACTCGGACACACGCGCGCCCCGACCACACGCCACCCGATGCCGCTTCCCCTGAAGCGGAACGTGTCAGGTCGAGCGTTACTTCGGCACGGTCCTCTGCCGCGCCTTATACGCAACACTCCGCGTGCCGATAAACCACGCGCGCTCTCACGGGGACTCCTCCAGCCTATTGTGAGCAAACTGCCGCTACCTTATCACGCTCGATGCGGCATTCATTTTTGTAAGCATCTCCATGGCTGGATGTGCTGCTGTAGTTCGAAGGAGCGCGCTCCAAACACTATCTTATGGGCTTTCACTTTTCAAAACCTTTAGTAGGCGGGCACCGTGTCATGATGTCTGTAGTATCATCTGGGTCTCTCACGATATCGATTACGGTCCATCAAACAAGCATGCCGTTTTCGGTTGGGATAGACCCCCCTCTGAACCTACGAGATATCATTTCATGTTGTCTGCCAATTGTTGGCCGCACCGTCTGCCACGGCAGCCTGCTTGATGATGCAAATGCAGTGCATGGAGGTGGCGAGGAGGGGGGGGGGGGGGGGGGGATGTGTTGGGGCAACCAACAGATGCCAGGCTGTTGATGTCTCAATCTGAACCGCAGAAAGCGCAGTCACAGCTTGCGCGTGTTTGCGACACGGGCGGGTCAACGCACCCGAGACAGCACACTAGGCTATATTCCGCGCGATTCGCGGCTACTAAATGCCGACTGGGTGGGGGGCACGTGCTTTTTTTTTGCCTTTGTTGATGACGTTCTCATCTTATTACTGAACAAGTACATATAATTATTAATATGTTGTCAACGCCCGACAGCACAACTGTCGCTAAAGTGATAGATAATAATATTTTCCACAAAGTATTACATTAGCAATCAATAGTTTATTTTATTGGTATTCTGAAATTTGTACTCAGCCCAGCAGCAACACCGCCACTGGCGTCATCCGCAACCCTGAAGACACACATGTGACCCTCACAAACTGCCAGATGACCTCCTACAAAGTCTCCTGACAAGCGAACAGCAAGAGCTACAGTCACCTATGTTTGCACCCTATTTGTGTGCTTCTTTTCCCGCTGCAAGGCACAGCCACCCGGTCCCCCCCCCCCCCCCCCCCCCCTCCCCGCGCCCCGGCCGCCTCGCCACACCAGCACTGCCAGGTGCCCTCAACTCCAACTCACAGATCTGGCCATACATCCTGCCCCAGATGCGGCACCATAAAACCAAAGCCATTACCACGCGACAATAGCCGCGCAGGTGCTGGTGCATCTAAAAGAATTCGTAGCGCAACCCTCCCCCTATCGGGGTCGCATGCTGCCTGTTGAAACTTTCACGATGGTCCCACAATTATATTTCAACTGTACTTGAACTCTGACAGGCTGGGCAGATTATTACTATGTTCACCGTTCATTATGGCCGCGCAAGCACAGGTGGTATATGCGGCCTAGGCTGATCGGATGTCATCTGATGCCGCCCCATAGCTAGCCCCGCCCCAAAAGGGCTTAAACTGCTAGTGGTGCCTAGCGATGTTGCGGATCACTTGGACCTCGTCGAAATGCACTTCGTCGTCCGCCAAGGGGTCCTCCGACGCCAGCAGGGTAGGCATCCCGCCGTCCGGCTTTGCCGGCCTAACACAGGTCGACCGGAAGTACAGTACGCCTGCCAGCAGCGCCAGCAGCAGCGCCACACACCCGATGAATGTGCCCGCAATGGCGCCCATGGGCAGGCCCTGCCCCCCATCGGCGCCGCCCTGCTGCCCGTAGTAGTTCTCATGCACCACCGCATCGCCGGCGGCCGACGGTGGAGCCTGCATCACGCTGGACTGCGCCGGCCGCGGAGGCGGAGTCACCTGCGAAGCGACAGAGCGGATGGGAATGCCTGCCAGGGCGAAAGACTGCGTGCTCACCGTCCTCATGGCTACCTGAACGGCTGCGAGGTCAGCTGGCGCGGTCTGCGGCTGCCTGGCCTTGACGTTGAGCTGGATCGCGGCCTGGATCTCAGCCGGCTTGGCCACCACGCGGCTGGCCGGAATGCTCTGGTCTTCCATAGCCTGGTGCAATGCGGCTTGGTCGTTGAACGACGCCTGCAGGACCACAATGTCACCCGCCTCCCGCAAAGCCACGCTGTACGCCACCTCCATCTCGCTCAGCAGGCGGCGCCCTGTGAAACGCAGCCTTGAAACATCAGTGATGATGACGTCCTTGAGGTTGACGCCAGTCCAGGAAGCGAAGGCAGCGAGGATGCGGCTCCGGAAGGCGTAGACCTCCTCCTCCTGGGCCACAGCAGGGTAATGACCCGCGTCGAGGGTTACACCCTATTCTACATATCAAGAAGCGTAATCCATTGGCACGAAACAAATGGATGTAACAATGCAATTTGATGTGTTATCTTTATTGCATCCAGTTCGGGTTGGAGTGATGGATGCAGGTGAGGTGATGATTTGGATATAAGGATCTAGATCATGATCCGCCGGTCTTATTCACTTTATTAATCCGCTAATCAAGGCCAATTTCTGACGCATCGCTGAATCAATACACGATTTTTCGCAATATATAAAGACTGGTGTATCTGATGAATGGGCACAGGAAGACCACACTCATGATCTGATCTTGACCTGCATGACGCGTCTGATCTTTACTTCCTATGTTGATTTCCGATTTCCACTGCAAAGGCATGCATGATGCAGGGGCGGAGCAAAAGCCGGCAAAACAAAAGAGAACAACCCCGCAACGCACCGAAATGTCGACTGTCAGTGTGCCCACCGCCTGCAGCTGGATGTCCGCCACCTCCACCGTGTACGCGTCAGCCCCCACGGCTTCCGCGTACACAGCCGCGATGAGAAGCGCCTCTTGCTCATCGATGCCATCCATGACCACCTCCCCCGTGAGCGTGGACTCCACCGCAAGGTCCATGTCCACGCACTCTTTAGTGCGCCCGCTGCCGCGCCTCTTAAAGTCCTCAGCCACAGCCTCAAGGTCGCAGTTCTGGTTGGACACGGGGGGCAGCGGACAATCGTCATGGTGAGCTGAAGCTAGCGGGTTAGCGGGGGAGTGCGCTGCGGGGCAATCAGCAGCATCACAGACAGTTGAGGGATCGCCACGCGCAGGTGCTCTCACCTGATTTCTGAAGCTCGCGCAAAATGTGTGGCGCACCGACACGTAGTGTACCAGGTAACAGACCACTCTGCCCAGAGGCGCGCCTTCATCTGGGCGCTGGACAATGTGGCACGGGGGTGGTGACAACGGGGGCTGGTGCGGTCGTGGAGGGTGGCGCCATCGGCGATGGGGTTGCGGCGGGCGTAGGAGCGGTTGTTGGGGCTGGAGTTAACACAATTGAAGTGCTGGTGGTCCGGGGTTGCGTGGGGAGGAGTGGTGGTTGTCCAGGGTTGCATGGTGGAAGGAATGGTGGTTGGTAGGTGGTGGGTGGTGGCGATGGGAGCGAGGGTGGTAGTGAGGAAGGCCACGGTAGGTGCAGGTGTTGTTGACATGGGTCTGGGGGTGGTGGCTGTTGCTGTGGTGGTGACGTTAGCGCCATCCGCTGTTGGGGTTGGTGTTGGGGCAGTCGTGGGGGCAGATGTGGGCGCAGGGGTCGGGGCCACAGTGGGGGCTGCAGTGGGTTCCGGGAGGTAAGTGATTGTGGGTGCCGGCGTGGGGCTGAGCGTTGCAGCGGTCGTTGGAGTGGAGGCAGAAGTGGGACTAGGGGTCGGGCTTGGTGTAGGGCTCAGGGTGGGGGTATGTGTTGGACTGGGGGTGGGGCTTAAGTGGGAGCGGGTGTTGGACTGGGGGTTGGGCTGGGTGCGGGAGCGGGTGTTGAACTAGCAGTGGGGCTTTGAGTGGGGGCAGGTGTTGGACTGGGGGCTGGGCTTGCCGTGGGGGCAGGTGTTGGGCTGGTGGTGGGGTGGGGGCGGGAGAGGGTGTTGGACTGAGGCTTGTGCTGGGTATGGGAGTGGGTGTTGGATCAGCAGTGGGGCTTTGGGTGGGGGCAGGTGTTGGACTAGGGATGGGGGCAGATGTGGGACTTGGCGTAGGGCTTGGGGGGGGGCAAGTGTGGGAGCAAGTGTAGGGCTTGGGGTTGGGGCAGGTGTGGGACTAGGAGTTGGACTCGGTGTGGGCGCGGGTGTGGGGCTTGGCGTGGGGCTTGGCGTGGGCGCGGGTGTCGGACTAGGGGTTGGACTTGACGTGGGAGCTTGGGTTATGGTGGGCGCGGGTGTGGGGTTTGGCGTGGGGCTTGGCGTGGGCGCGGGTGTCGGACTAGGGGTTGGACTTGGCGTGGTAGCGGGTGTGGGAACCCGCGTAGGGCTTACTGAGGGCGCGGGTGTGGGGCTTGGGTCGGGAGCTGCTGTTGTTGGGTTGGGAGGCGGCGGCCCCGGCGGAGGTGGGGCGGGTGGGGGAGGGGCTGGTGCTGAGGTTGTAGATGCAGAGGAGTCCGACCCATACACCTGCACTTCTCGCAGGTAGATGCCCACACCGCCGCCACAGGGCGAAGCGAAGGCGGTGGGTACAAAGTACACATAGCTGGCTTGGAGTCCCACACACGCCGCGTTGAAGGCCGTGGACCCAGAGGAGCCATCAACAGTGAATACGTGAGTCTCAAACTCGCTGATTGATTCTGGCAGAGTTGCGCACAGAGAATTCTCCGTGTGGCCTGCGTCGCTCGTTCCTGCGCATTCATTCACGCACACCGCTTATAAGTGAGAATGCTGAATTGCTAGCAAAGCCACGAATATAACCATATAACCCTAAAGGCCATTCTAGAGCAACTCCTCCGGATCTTACACAAACGCCTTCTGATCCCTGAAACTCGCTTTCACGATTCTTGAAGCTATTCGAGCTCTTCAAATGCACATAGAAAGGGAGCAGAGGCCCCTACACCTGTAGCGTGACAAATTACACGCAAACAATAGCTCATATGCTTGTGATGCTATAAAACTCTTTGGATTTCTATAGTCAGTGAGAGTACTTGCATGTACATCGAAACTGCATGTCAAATAGGCCTGACTTTTTCTACATTTTCCCAATATTAGGAGGCACTTTTTGTGGCTGTGATTTTATCTCGGCAGCGGTGGAGTATCATGAATGTGGGCCGGCGTGACGACACAGCCGTTTAAGCTGGGCACTCAACTCCACTTAAAGGGCGAAAACTACGTATTCCCATACGTTGTTCGTCTGACAAAAAAAAGACTAGTAAAAGAATGAAGGGGTGTTACGCCCCGCAATATTATTACAGGGTGTGAAAAATAACAATCACCATGAGATATGGCATAGACCGAGTCACTACAGTACCAGTTGCTCACCACCTTGCAACTAGTTTGTATGCGTACCGCATGGAGTGCCTCTAGCAAGACTACATATATAGAGAGAGATGTAATATTCTTATAGGGCTACATACGATTTATTTGTATTTGTCGTCGTCGCAGAAGCGACAACAATGAATGACTCCCCGGGCTGACACTGCTGGCTGCTGCTGACAATGAGACCTTATGACGATGACGATGAGATATGGCACTCGTACAGTCGTACTAGTAACAGCTTCGACTATATAATGTTGGATTTCTTGAATCTTGCAGCTAGCGAGCGTATGTAATCTCACTATATTATAATATGAACGACGCGTATGTGATCTCACGATTATAATATGGTGAGCGTATGTAATCGATGCTTACACTATATTATAATATGAACGACGGCGGGCGGGGGCTGGGCGTCAAATAAATTTATTGAGAAATCTCAAATTTGTACGTTCGAGACGACGAACGATTCATCCGAAAATCGCCCGCCCACCCCGCACCGCGGCGGGACACGGCGAGTCGCTGGAACTCCTTCGATCATCTCCCAGCAGGGAAGTAAATCCATCTGCACCTACCGGTCGATAAGACCACGGCCGCGCAGCATTCATTCAAGTACCTGGCAGTCGTACCTGCATACACCTCCAGCGAAGGCGAGTAGGATGTTGACTGTCCGCCCCCTATGTGAACTTTGATGGTAGTGAGCGTCTTGGTACGATCGCTGAGGGTGACCCGAAAGTACAACGGGTCCATTGAGGTGTCGCACGAGCGCAGGATGCACCGGTTTCCGTTCCCGTTCCCCTGTGTCAGGATGCCATCTACACAGGGTACGGGATCCTCCTTCCAGACGTCGTCGGCGGGATATGTAGGCTGGCCTTCACTCTGCACGCGCCGACATCACAGACGTGGAGTGTGCAGTGAGGTGTAAGAGTACGACCAGGCCATGGAGCTGCTCGTGTACAGGTCAATGCTCAGGATACTGTATCCAGATGATATACAGACGTGGGGGACTGTGAGATACTAGCGCCAGCGCTCTAAAACGGCATATGATATCATCATTGCTGTATGGGGACGTGGCGCACGGCGGCATATATTAGTAACTTACCAGGTAATCGTACTCGTACTTGTACTCCAATAAAAAATCCCCTGTAGTTATTTTCATATATACAAGTATATAAATCCGTAGTGATAAATACGCACATTTCCCGATATCGCCTTTTGCGGCTGCTAGCCCGCTCCAGATGTACACATACAAAATCCGTAGGCGCTATATTAAAGGTCTTTATGAAATCCTCGTCGTCGCGTCAGACGTCAACATCATACTGTTCACATCCATCATCCGTCGCGCACCTGCCGCCTTGTCTTGGCGACTAAGGAGCGTGCCCGCCGCCTCGAGCCTTTATTTTTGTATACCGCTTGCGTTCGATATATAAGGATATACTGCGAAATAGCGAATAAGAATTATTTTAAAGGATTACACCATGTCGACCAGGACCTCAGCAGGAATATTACGAAGATTGCGGCGGGTAAAGGATTACTACAGGGCGGTACAGGGGAGTTGGAATGACAAATGATGGGGTTGTTTCTTCGCTGATGCTCATCGTTGCATCGTCCTCGTATCGTACGTCTCTCCGCCGACCCCCCCTCCCCGCCGCGAACTCCCGCCAGGCGGTGCGATCGAACGCACCAGAATCACCTCGCCCGTTCTCATCTGCTGCAAGCGGCGCCGCCCAAGCCTCGCAGCGCCGAACGGATTCCCAAATAACAGGGCTCCTGCACCGTCCGCCGCAAGCGACCAAATCGCGACTCCGGCGGCGGGGTGCGAGAGCGCGCCCTGCAGCCACAGCCACAGCCACAGCCACAGCCAGTGCTGCGATCCAGAGCGGCGGCACATATCGCCACGACAATAGACTCTGCACAGCATCATCACCATTCCAACAAGCTACCTGCTTTTGGGTTGCTACAGCAGCGATTTGTGAGGTCGACGTTGGCGGGCCCACTCTCCTGTGGTGGGCCTTCTGCTGTAATTTTAATTTGCGTATCCGTGGATTTGTGTGATTCTCTGTGATAGTCCTACTGGTGCTTACCATTACAGAGATTACAGAGGCGCGCAGGCGCGCAGTGGCCGGCTCCCCCTCCCCCAAGCAGTCCCATATATACCTGTAAGAATAGTGTCGTACCTGCAAGGGTGCTGCAAGGGTTTCACTGGTGCCAGTCCTGTCCCGGGGGCGAAAAAAAACAGTGTCGTCCCTGTAGTCTTTAATCGTAGATTCGACTTCCGCCTGTAGTGTTAATTTGCCTATATCTAGGAGACAGCGCGCGCGATCTACGATTTTTTTCCCCTACTCGAATAACTGTTTAAAATCGTCGTGTCGCTGCGCCCTCGCAGCCCGCGCCAGCCCCCGCCGAAGGGATTGTGCCATAACCCATAGCCCGCTGCCGGCATCACTGCTCACAAACCACTGTCCCACCCGTCGGTACCCAACCTCATAACCCCCTCCCGTGCTACTCGACGGGCCGCCACTTCACTGTGCCCGAGCGCCAAAAGGAGCCGTCCGAACCGTGATGATCGCCAACCACGGTTGGCGTGGCTCCACCCTCGGTCGCCGTCGTCGGGGTCTAGTGAAGGTCGAGCGACGAGGAATAGAGAGAGCCTAACATGACGGAGGGATGTATCATGCATGACCGAGGCCCCGGAATCGGCGCCTGCATATGCATGGCGCTGGACGGGCGGGGTGGCACTGAATAGGCGGCGGGACGACAGGACCCGGGCGCATGTGATGGAGCGATGGACTCGGCGGAAGTCACGACGCATGGCTCATTGCCCGTTGTGCCCTGGTTGATTTCGCAGCCCAAGAACGCAGTTGGTCGGTACTAACGGGCCGTCACTGCACCATGTGCCCTTGTCGCTTCCGCAGCCATGGCACGCAGCTGATGATCGGCGCCATCATCCCGTCGCTGCACGTTGTGCCCCGGTTGCTTTTGCAGCCCCGGCCACGCAGATGGTCGGCGCCAACGGGCCGCCACTGCACCGTGGATTAAGGGTTTTAAAACCCTTAAACCCTACATAAAAAGGCCCGGTCGCTTTTGCGGCCAGAGCACGCAGCTAGTCGGCGCCAACGGCGGGCCATCAGTACACCATGTGCCTCGGCTGCCTTCGCAACACGGGAATGCAGCCGGTCGGCGCCATCGTGCCGCCACTGCACCATGTGCCCCGGCCGTTTCCACGCCGTAGCCACGCATTTGGTCGGCGCTATCGGGCTGTCACTGCACCACCAGCCATGTGCCGCGGTTGCCTTTCGCAGCCTAGGACACGCAGATGGTCGGCGCCATCAGCATGGCCGTCGCTGCACCATTTGCCCCGGTCGCGTTCACGGCCCAGGCACGCAACTGGTCGGCACCAACGGGCCGCCTTTGTACATTGTGCCGCGGTTGCTTTCCCAACTTCGGGCGGGGACACACTTGGTCGGCGCCATCGGGCCGTCACTATAGTGCTCCGGTCGCTTTCGCAGCCCAGGCACGCAGCCCGGGTAGCTGGTCGGCGCCATCGGGCCGTCATTGTGCGGAGCTTGCTGTGCGCAGCGTCCCTACCTACCAACCCGCCCTGTGCGGGTCCCGGCGCGAGCCGAGGACTGTGGGAGGGAGCGTGAAGCGCGGAGAGTGGCTCGTTACAGAGAAGTGACCAGGCCCGCCTGGGCGCCGCACGCATCTAGGCATGCGATGCCGTGCCTGGTGCGCGCGCGCCGTGCTAGTGCGGACTATGCATGATGACATGTGCTAAAGTACTAAGGCATATCCTGAGTCCCTAGCTACATGGTACATCCGCAGTAGTGTACCCACATTACTGATGTCAACACCCCCTCAATGTCGCTAGGGGATACTCCACGCAGGGTGTCCGTTTGCTGACGCCAGTCGCTAGCCTAGAGGTAGCCCGCCATACCCTGATCTCGGCGTGAGTCGAGGCTTGCTGTCTAGGGCGTCTGACTGCGCTGGCCGTAGCCGGACGGTGTCGAGCGAAGCAAGCTTGCATCGAGTGACGCTTCTCCGGAAATGATGCAAGCTCCCGCCTGCCTATAGGCCGGTGTGCCGAGCTTAATCAGTAGAAGAGGTGCCGGCGCTATAGTCGCTAGCCTAGAGAGGCAGCCCGCCATGCCCCTCGGCGTGGGTCGAGGTTGCCCTCTAGGGAGTCTGACGGCGCTGGCTGTCGAGCGGACTAATGTCGCGGCTGACCTCCTTTTTCTCGGCCCAGGGTGTGCCGAGCTTCGCATACTAATTTCCCGTTGGTCGAGCCGAGCGAGCACATCACTTAGAAGAGTGTACATGGCAGCGCGCAGCGGCGCGTAGCTGCGGGGCATGCATAGTAGCCGACGCCCATGCTGGTGCCAATGTTGCCATCCGTACGTGGTGCATGGGCTTCCAGGGTCCGAGAGTAGATATGCGAATTTCTGATTGCTCGACGAGCGTTGCCCGAAGTTTCGATCGGCCGAGCCGACAAACAGTGAGTTTGGGCGGGAACTGCAATACACGGCGCTCGTTGGCGTCTTGGTGGTGGCTGGCGAACCCGTACATGCGGTCGCTGGCGTCATGGTAGCCAGCTTCCGGGTGTGCGATGTTTTTAAAGGTGCGGGAATCTTTGAGGCGACCTTGCGCCGCGAGTTCGACGTCCATTCGTTGCTTGAGTGTGAGGTACAGTAATGCCTAATGCAATTAGAGGCAAGAAGGCAAAGGTTGTGAGGAAACAGTATCGAATGTTACAGGATCATCAGGTGGTTCAGCTATTATCGGCAGTCAGCAGCACATAGGCAGAGCAGCGGCAGAGCAGTTCAGCGGTCAGTCTTGGGCATAGCGGAAATATAGCATCGGGGAATGTCAGTAGCAGCATCGGGGAATGTCAGCAGCAGTATCGGGGAATGTCAGTAGCAGCATTGGGGACTGTTAGTAGTAGCATCGGTGTGATTGGGATTGATAATGATAAATGGTATGCGTACATGTTACAATACGAGTTACAGAAGTACGGCAGGTAGTGATATGATACAGGAAATGATAATAATATGAGATAAGTGGTTATGTGGTATAGTGCAGGGTTAGGTGTAGTCCTAACAGTCCTTCCCCTCACGGAGAAAATAGCTACGGTATTTTCAAGGGGAGCGGGCCGGATATTTGGATGCAAGTTGCGGTAGTGTTGTGTGTGGAATAAGTCACGCAGGGGCTGAGATTTGTCTGCATATTGGTGTAGCATATCAACACGACGAAGATTTTGATATGGTTCCCATGAGTCATGGGATCCGTCATAGCCTTGCCAACGGACTAGGAACAGAAGCGCAGGGCCGGGAGTAGTCAAGGTTATCGTTGTTATATTCGATACGGTGGTTGAGAATTCAATCTATGATAAATTCATCTGCAGGCAGAGCAGTTCGACAAAAGCAAGCGACAGTGTCGGGTGGAACATTAGGGGAGTGACAGCGACGAAGGGGGCGGGGGAAATGTGAAACACAGGGTGGCATTCCATTGTGGGGGTGGGTAAACGTATGTGGTAAGCTTGAGGTGAAATTTTACGAACAATGGGATAAGGGCCAATAAAACGTTGACGGAATTTTTTAGTTGGTTGATTTCGTAATAGGAGGTGTTCAGTGGACAACCATACCTTATCACCCTCAAAAAAATCTTCTGGTCGGGTACGGTGTTTGCATAAGCTTTTTGGTATTCGTCGGCTAACTTCAGATGTTCGGTTATAAGGGCATGAGTACATGTATAGTATGTGAGAGGTCAAGGTGTGGGTGGTTAGTATTCGGGGTTTGGTGCAAGAGACTGGCAGGGGTTCACGGATTTAGGCTATACACGGCTTCAAAGGGAGTGTGATTTGTGGCGGAGTGGGTGGAGTTATTATATGAGAATTTAGCAAGAGATAGGGCGTTCAACAGTCGTCATGATTTTTATGAACAAAAGCGCGAAGTATTTGTTCAACAGTGCGGTGGGTACGTTCAGTTTAATCGTCAGTTTCAGGGTGGTATG
>VCJN01003194.1:0-16450 GCA_006384855.1 Tetraselmis striata | reverse complement strand
CTTGACTTCAAACGCTTATAGCGGCTCAGGGAGTGCTCCAAAAATTCTAAAAAATGCGCAAAAAAATCCTCGCGTCAAACGCTTGAGGTGAATTCCGGTTTTTGAGCACCCAATTTGCACGTTTTGACCACTTTCTAGCGATAAACATAAAATACATCAATCACGGCATCATTTCGCAACACTCAGCCTCAACATGGGGGCGTAGCTTTGCGGTATGTGTGTCCCCTTACTTCATACGCATTTGTGTGACAGTGTTATGAATGTAGATGCACACGGGCGGCGCACACTTGCCACATGCTCCCTCTCTAGCCATGTCCTCGATGGCCAACAACATTGTGCTGGTTTTCAACTTATTATTTTTGCTGATATTCGAGCATTTAATAGCGCGCTGCTATGTGGCATTCTACTTGTGATTCGGCGCAATTGCCATGCGTGCACGTGACCCCCATTGATGCGCTCTCGCCTGAGCCAAGGAGGGCTCAATAAGCCTTTCATGCGTGAGTAGGCAACAATAACAGCACCATTTTTGGCCGAAAATCACGCCACGTAGTGGTGAAACTGTAATTTAGGGCGTGTGCAATACCCTTAGTGACCTAATCTTGGTGCCCCAGACAGACATGTTGTAGGTGAACCTTACACTAAAGATGGCAGCATGTCAGTACGGCGTGGATTTGCGCGTTGGATGTATGCGTACGAAGGGATGGCGCAACTTGTTATTTTCCAGTGCAAGTTTTACACGCATTGATTTGCCATTTCTCGAGGGGCGCAGAACGACGCATGCCATGTCGCACGGTTAGGCCTAGAGCGCGCCCCCCTTTTTTCCCAAGTCGACCTCGCCCTTAGTCACTTGCATGCAATTGCCCACGCCGTATTGTCTACATGACATGCGCATGTCGAACAAAACTTCAAAACCCAAACTTATGTGGAGGGGTGTACTATATGGTCGAACAGGATGTCCGTTATTTAGCATATAGCGACTTTATATAACGACTATATGTGTACAGAGAAATCACTCATCACCGACGACGGATCAGCGTATAGTTTTCGCAGCTAGACAGCGTAGATTTTGCATCAAAATGTACGGGGTCGGCTGGGACCGAAAGATCCACGACTGGTACGGGGCCGCCAGACCGGATGGTGTCCGGAAAGGCGCCGCGCGTCCCGAGCCCCCGCCGGTGTCTGTAAATTACATGCCACCAGCGATCACGTGGCTCATCAGGACAGTACATTCCGCTATGCTGCTCTCGGCCTCTCATCACGGCTAACATGCTTGGAGGGCCTGACTAATTGCTACAGCACTTGGGCTTATCGGACACGCAACACCCCTGTGGGATGACGTATATCAAAATGATATTCCCTCCCCACCTCAGGTGCTTTCACAACTAACCACACTAACCCTAATCTAAATTGAGCAGCATCCGGAAACGTACCACACAAGCAACTAATTGTCTCCGGGCGGGTGGGTGGGAGACAATATAGTCAGGTGCCTTCCAACAACTGAAGGCGCCCCCGGTCCGCGGCCGCCCTTTATACTCGGCTAAAGGGCGCCGCCGGACCGGCGCCGGCCGGTACTTGGCGTACCGGGCCGGCAGGGTCGTCCACTTAACCCTGACGGCGCCTGCGAAAACCAGGGTTTCCTAGGTCGTTCCTCCCAAGGAAACCCTACAGTTTTCGCAGCTAGACAGCGTAGATTTTGCCATCAAAATGTACGGGGTCGGCTGGGACCGAAAGATCCAACAGATGAAAGAACAGTGGCCGTCTGGCGGGGCCCGTACACGGACATATGTGAGTCAAATTATACATGGAATTATATTCAATCAGGAACAAACACAGGAACGGGCACCACCAGCACGGTATAGAAATGCCATTAGAACGGGACCTAAGATGTGTCCCGGGAGGTGTCCGAGTCAGTGTCGGATGATGAACTCTCACCGTCCACTATCGTCCAGTTCGTCCTCTTTCATGAAGTGACAGGATCGAACGCGACACGGACAACACGTGCTCCTCATCCAGCCCCATATAGCGGAGCTGAGCAGAGATTGACTTCCAACCACCATGCTAGCGGCCCCATGTAGTGAGCGAGATGTCTGCGTTAGCGGCGGCGGAAGCACCTACTATGAGCTTTACTGACAGAGTCAGAGATGCACAGCCAGTCATCCAGATAGCAAAGCATTTTGATGCCCTTACTGCGCCAGTGTCGCACCATAACTCCCATGGCTTGTAGAAAAGCAGCGGGGGGCATCAGAACAGCCCAAGCATAGAACTTCGCCAAGTGTCGAATTTACCTTTCCATTCAGACCCGATGTAAGAAGCAAGCACATGACGCATAGGTTCTTCTCTGACATGGGCCCAGTGGCAACAACAAAGCGATCTGCCCATCAATAAAATCGGGGTGCAGCAGCGCGGAAGGGTGATTTGGCAGATGACTGTGTGGTGCGGGACCATCAGCTCAGTTTATACGGTAGCCATGCCTGACCCAATCTCTGACTTGACTGTCTCTGACTGATTCAGAGAAGCTGTCCCAAAAATTGTTAGCCTTTACGGATAACACCGGCCGAATCCACGGGAGAATTGACGTCCATAGTCGGCTCATGAGGAAGCTCAAAATTAGCTGACGTTAAAACCGTCACAAAATGCCAACGCCACAGACAGCATCATAGTGGTCAGCAGGCAGCCTGGATGACTGCTGCATGAATCAAACAGTGAGTTTGAACTCGGAACCGTCTGAAACTGAAAATAACAGTATTTTCAAGTTAAATATCGCTCCGACACAACGGGAGATATGAAACGTCACACAGGGTGTGCCGCCCTTTACACGAATGCATCGCCGGCCAACTTATGGAAAGATGCCGAGACAACTGCCAGGGGCAGCACAGCATCGCAGGGACATCATATGTATTACATACGAGGTATCTCTCGGAGATACACCACCTAACATGTGACTCTCCCTGAGGAGATCAGAGCTGCTATGACACGAGCCTGAGCTCAGCTCCCGGAGGAGGGCTAACAGTCGCCCGGAGGCCTAACTGCAGCTACATGATACACCATCACTGGCCAGGCCAGGAGGATTGCAGACTCCACAGCTTCATCGACGTGCACTCGGGCAGTCCCTACTGAAGTGTCCCTTCCTCTGGCAGCGATAACAGGTGATGTCCGCAGTAGAAAACCGACCAGAAGGAGACTTCTCTTCGCGACGGCCGCCCTCCCTCCGGTCGTCGCTCCCCACGGTGAAAAGACTCGGGCTCGCGAGAAGAGGAAGAAGACTTCTCGCGCGAAGAAGAAGAGGAAGGTTTCTTGGCCTTGACCTTCTCAATCGCCTTCTCCAACTCCTTGTAGTCCGATGAGCCCTTCTCGCCGAGAGGGTGCACTGCATCGAACTCCTTGGCGACTTCCGCGCCGTACTCGTGCTCCACATGTAGCTTCTTGCCACGCTTGTTAATCCGAAGAGCCACAGTGGTACACAATGCCAGCGCCGCGGTAATCGTCTTGAACAGCTCCGCAGACGAAGCTGGCGATGAAGCAGGACGATCGGTGCCATCCTCCGCCAAGTCACGCAGAGGCTCCTCCGCCGGAGCCAAAAGGTCATAGATCTGGAAGACGTCGTCTAGGTCGCGTTGAAGAATACGAGCATCAGCGGTATGGCGGCGGTGAACCTTACCATCTTTGTCCAGCCAGCCATCCTCGGGTGCGTGGATGGTGCGAGACGGAGCTTCCACAGCTGCGGGTTGAGCTGGTCTCTTGCCCTTGCCGTCGTAGTCGGCGTCCCCCTCCCCGACGCGTTTCGAAGCTGAAGCCGAAGTGGACGGACCGCTCGACGACGCGACTGCCTGCCTAAGCTCAGCAACCTCTCGTTCGATACGGAGTAGAGCAGCAGAAGTATCAGCTACTGCCTGTCTAGCGGCGACGAGAGGGGGAGATTCAGCTACCCCGTATGCAGGTAGAGTGTCGCCACTTAGGACAGTGAGATGATTTTCGCGCGAAACGAGTTGCTCACGAAGAGCTTTGCGAGACTCAAGTAACTCGTTCCAAACGAGCTCAAACTTGTCTACAACTAAATCAGATACGAGAAAGCAAGGCGACAGCACCACAAGCGAGACAAGGAGCCACGCCCAAGACGTACTCGCGGAGCGAGTCATGGTGAGTGCCGGGATCAAAACACACTACAGAACGCAGAAGAAATTTGAATTTTTGTAGTCGAAGATAAACGAAAATGTACCAGTCGTAGAAGACAATAATATAGTCGGGTGCCTTCCAACAACTGAAGGCGCCCCCGGTCCGCGGCCGCCCTTTATACTCGGCTAAAGAGCGCCGCCGGACCGGCGCCGGCCGGTACTGGCGTACCGGGCCGGCAGGGTCGTCACTTAACCCTGACGGCGCTGCGAAAACCAGGGTTTCCTAGGTCGTTCCTCCCAAGGAAACCCTACAGTCTCGCGCGTTATTATCATTATTTATTGTTTATTATTTATTATCATTATTCATTTATCATTTTACGCTTGTTTTTATTTGATTATCATTATAATTTCGTACCCTATTATTATATACGTGACGTGCAACGTGACGTGACGTGACGTGACGTATAATACGCGCGGTGTTTAAATAATACAAATTTGGCCGCGCGCCGCTACACAACATAGCAGTAGATCCCAGTGCAAATAAAGCACTACGCCCAGGCGCCACCGCCAGCACATATATACTTTATTGTATGTTGTCCCTCAAGGATTTGGCCATCGTCCTATTGTCGTAGGTTTCTTCGTGGCCACGATGGTTGCCACGGCAGCATTAAGACGGTGAGCAGTGTTTCACACGTTCTATCAATATGTTACGTCTGGTGTAATTACGCCAAATCATATGGACCATGGGCCGCAAACATGAAATATTACGGATTCTCTGGGCACTGAGGCACTGGGATGATCATCCTCATTGATTCCCCTAGGTCTACGCATGCTATGATATACACTTCATCTTTCTTGAATCAAGTCCACGATGTCCATGCCCTTGAATCATGCGTGAATTATTATTACCATATTATAACTAAGCATGTCCATTGAGCATGAATACTTTTATTCCTAGGTCTACTCATGCTATGATATTTACATTTATCGTTCTTGAATCATCACGAAATTGAGCACACGCTCTCCGAGCCCTTGAATAATGCGTGAGTTTACAATATTAAAAGCATATCCCACATGAGGCACTACATTTGTTTGAAACTTATAAGAGCTACATAATGCACGCGTGTATGTTTAATATACATCATCCCAGCATCCCGCCGAAAAATGGCGGGCGGGGGCCGGGGGGGAGGGGGGGGGGGTAGCGTTTATCAGTTGGGAATAAATCATGCTCGTGCCATGTGCAGTTTTGCATGAGAGCAAGCTGGTAGCCAAATCGATGTTATGTTACTTGATCTCGCAACCGCGCGTAAGTTTACAATTTGTCTACTGGTGCCGCAACTGTCGACGCTAAGATATCCTGCCGGCTGCACCCGTCAAGTCGGCGTCGTAGGTAGATCTAGAACGAAGACTCATCGGCCGATATTATCATTCCCTCCCCGCCGTCCTCTACGACGTGGACCTGCGCGCAGACCTGGGATGAGCAGCGCGCACAATAGCCGGCACAACGGCACAAGCATGACGGGCAACGCGAGAGGCCGGACGGGGTGAATGAGTCATCAGCGAGCAGTATTTAAGCTCGAGGGGGTGGAGGAGGCGGCACATCTCGTCTTGAATGATAAGGACGAGCAGGATGCCCAGCTATCGTAAGAGTAGCATATATGTGATGCATATGTCGCAGCCACGTGAGCCGGAGACGATTCTGAATGTTGACAAGGAATAGGAGATCGGGCATGAGTCGATGATTAGCCTGAACTATGCAACCAGTATAGATGAATGATCGCGAGCGAGGCGGCCCTAAGTGCCTGGCGGGCGTAGACACGTAGAATCCGCATGTAATAATAAACGTCGTGTTTGCATACATTTATGCACCCGTCCGAATATCTATCCCATTATTGCGAGGCGGCTTTCTATTGCCGCTGTCCTGCATTTGCATTGCATTCTGCAAGGCGCACGAGGATCGGACAGCAATACGGCTTACTGCCTCATTGCACCACCCCTCTGCTTATCATTGTCATTCTTTTTTATTGATTTGCCTTTTCTGTGAATCAATGAATGGTCGCACAATACATATTACTATGGTGGTAGTGTTCTGTGCGGAAACATACATGGTCGAAAGACAGGCAAATGATATTATTTGTGGGCTGTTATATGTAAGTTGCGACGAGCAGTCAGCAGTAGCATCGTATGTCGTATGTATACATTGTCATCAAGGTTGTCGAGCTTGTAAATGTAGCGACTAGTTGCAGTCAATGATGTAGCGAGTAGTGTATGTCGACATGTTGTCGGCGTGGCGGCAGTTGCAGTAGCATCATCGTAGTATGTGGTGCCATGGAACCCGGCATGTATGTTGTAGGTTTGCTTGCAACATGAACATATGGTACGAGGCCCGATTGCGTTGTCGGGCCCGCACTATAATGGATCCGTGGCATTACGTGTTGGGCGCACCGGGACACTACCGACGGTATCGGGTCGAGGACAGCAGGTCGCGATGCTGACGATATAAAAGCCAATAATCGCCTGACGACGGCGGGCGGCCGGACCATGTTGCGGCGGGTATTCCAGCGCTATGGGGTACCGACATATAGTAGTGTCTACCATATGGCAATGGCATATTACGGCGAAGTCGTGCAGTAGCGTGGCGAGCGCGCGCTGCCGTAGCGCGGGCAAAGTTGCGCGTTTCTGCATCCCGGCGATCGCTAGCAATCAGCCCGTGATGATGCGGAACAACAGCGCAGCCAACTCCGAAACCAGTTTGCAGCACAGACTCCACATCAGCCACCCGATCAGTGGTGGTGTGGAGACTGCGGTATGTAGTGGCGTGGGCGCACCGCGGGTACCAGCACAACGGCGCCGCCCGCCGATTTTGGTAGCGGGGTATCTGATGTCGCCGTTCGGGCGAGCTCATCGGCGCAACGAGTAAGCCAGCCTCGTGTTTTACTATCGGTGGTTTCGGAGATAAATTCGAACCAAAGCAACCAACGTGCACGTCGACATTGAGCGCAACGTGTGATGTGTTGCTGGACGGTGGGCGCTACTTGCGAGCATGACATTAGCGGTGTATGGAGACGGTGTGTTGCATGCTCGTATTGCATGCTCGTGGCGCGGGCGTAGTACAATCCTTGGTGGAGTAGCGAGAACACAGTGCAACACATTCAACTAGCAAACGGGCTATCGATTTGCCGCCGGGATGCTTTGAGAAATGTGGTTTCGGAGCAGGATTCGAACCCAACACGTCAAACGCTCTTGTTACCAGCAATCATGCACCATTGTTTGCGACACGACTGCGGGACAACGTGCCACGGACAAGGATGGCGGTGAATAGAGCGCGTTTGAGACCTTGGCCGGCTATCCCGCTGAGATGACGTAGAAGGAATTGGCCGGCGATAGATAGAAGTTGCTGGCACATGTGCGTGGTCCGGCTCCCGTGGCCATTGTAGATATGTTTCTGATTTTCGAGCGGCTTGAGTTGGGTCAAAAGAAAACATGCCTTCAGAGGGCTTCACGCTACGCACTTTTATCAGCGGGTTTGTGCGGCCGGGGTGTAAGACAACTGGTCGGCATTGCACCAAAAACTATGCGGGAATAAATTTGTAAGCAATCTCAAATTTCTGATTTTTGTTTGGAAGCCATGTCAAGAATTACGTCAACATCGACATTGCCATGTCTACATAGATACCCAACGGTACATCCTAATACACTACGGGTGCCGACCAGCGGTACCAAACTCTTATGATGTAGGAGCTCATGGCAAGGGCGCGCTGTCAATTGGTGTCGTTGGCGATATATGCCATGTCTCGGCTCTTCGTCCGTGTGACTTGTCCCGCGGATCTTGCTCATGGTTGTCGCAAGTAGCCGCTACCGCGCTCCGTTGTAGGCGGTACAAGTAAAATTAAAGCTCGCCCAGATCATCGGCAGAAGCCGCCCCAACACTTGTCCTCGTCCGCCAACTGCACTGGTAGGTGTAGCACAACCATTAGACCGTTGCCTCATTCGAACGAACCCCGAAGGGCTCATGCATCAACGAAGTAAATCCGGGACACGAACCCGGTCGATATTACTCTAAAATGACAATTCCGGGAATCGATCCGGGACCTCCTGAGTCGGAGACCACCGCTCTACCAAGCGGACAGACGGCATTAAGGGCACTACGAGTACTTCATGATGGTATCTGACTAAAGAGCTATCGTCGACTATCGTCTATCGTCGTCGTCACACAAGTAGCGGTGTGCATTTTTCCCGAGCACTACATAGTTTTGTGCAGTGTGCCACTTTAAAATATGGGATATACTGCTGGAACACGGTAAATACATAAAAACATCACAACTTGATTTTGTTCTTTAAGCTGCCGTTTCCTCCCTCAGAAAAGGGGGGGGGGGTAAAACCGGAAATCGGCAAACAAGGTGTTGGATCCTAAACAATACTATTAGTATTGTATTGGAGAAATCGTAGCGACGCGTACGGTTGCACTTGGCCCTATAGGCGTGCGCGCTATCCTTCGCGGCGCCACGTCGGTTTTAGAGGCTTCACTCGATACACCCGCCGCAGAACCCTAGCCGCGGGCCGCCATTGGGCATCGCAACACCCGCTCTCGCATTAGCAGCCACCAAACCATGCCCTTAAAACCGATTGGCGGCGTTTTGTTAGTATGCGTGAGATTCGTCATGGACAACGTGCAGCACTTCAAGCCGTTGTGGAGGAAGGCGACGGAGATCGGCAAGATGGCGACATGCTCGGAGGATATGTTGACAACTCTGCGTTTTCTTGGCACCGCCTCCCTGCCGCTTCACGATGCCGCGTTTGTCGTCATGAGCGTCCCAAAGAACACCGCCGACACCGCGCAAGATTGCATTGCGTTGGCTCCCGCCGCCAGGCAGCGGCCCACCATGAGCGGAGGATCTTGGGTGCGGCATGCCCAGCGGCGGCACCACCCCACCCCCACGCACGTGGTGGGCGCTGGTAACCACTCCGACCCGTGCCTGGCTGGGGCATGGGGCTGAGCGGGATGGCCGGTTGTGGCGGGTCATCCTTGGATCCTTCGACGACCGGGAAGCCCGATCGGGGGCTTTTCAGATACTACTCGTAGTCCCGGCAGCGCCTCCTGGCGCCGCGGGCGGGTTCAGCAGCCATGTACGGGGGGTCTGCTACGAATGATTCATCTACGACCTCGTCGTTGCGTCGACCTCTCCGAGATCCGCCTACGGGTGGGAAGGGGGTGTGTACTACGACTCGGAGGGGGCAGCCTATACTCGCGAAGGCTGTTCGGAATAAAATCGCGTCCTCGTACCTCGGTACGACCGCCCGCGGCCGACCTGCAGAATATCTAGCAGCGCACCCCACCATCTGCCGTATGTGTTCCATGGAATTGCCACCTGTGAATTACTCGAATCCGTGCATAGTACAACATAGTGTTCGGCGGCGCCCTGCGGCCAACCCGTTCGGAACACCCGGGAAACCATCAGCCGTCCCGTGAGAACGAGCGAGGGCGGTGAGCTCGAGGAGACGGCAGCCCGGCACTTAAAGGCGGGGCGGGCGTTTGGGGGCGAAGGCGGGGCATGACAACGACTCAGAGGCTAGGAGACATGAGCCGGAGTGCCCTAACGGAGTGGCAGATATGCAGGGGGAGGAGTCAGCTGGCGGCCACCTCGGTCTCACCCTAGACAACCGGCTACAGCGACGAGGCGCGCTGTGGAGACAAGCGGCGCGCGGGCGAGCCAGACCGGCCCGCATACCACGGAGCGACGACACGCGGACGGGGTGGGGGAGTGGGGGGGGGGGGGGGGGGGGGGGGGAACCTTTCCCCTCCATCCTTGGGGATCCTACCGGAAGAGGTCAGGCGGGCGAGATAAAAGCAGCATCGGCGGATGGACCGCGGCCGAGGCCGGCGGACCGCCACTACCGGCACAGTGCGGCGATCAGCGCCGCGACCCGCGGGATATTTACAACAATGGCGCGGCAGGTAGAGCCCAGACGCAGCGCGACAACCGATAATTGTGCGGTGCCGGTGGATTTGTACCGATGTACTGAAAAACACTATAGGACGAACTGGGACTGTAGCACGCATGTTGAGCTTGGGTATTACACTCACCATGCCAATATAGATAGCGGCTTGGTTTGATGCCTCTATGTGTGCTGCTAACTATGCTGGCACAGATCATATGCAATGAATTACAGACAAGGCCTTGACCATGCAGTGGACAAACTGTGTTGCATGACTTAACAGTGTGCACTTGCAGGGGAGCCAAGCCGCTCGTACGGCAGCGCGACAATGTCGCTCGGAGCAAAGAGGCAGGCGAACGAAAGCAAGGAGGCCATGCGCACGCCCAGAAAGGGCGGCAACCTCGCAACAATGAACAACATCTCAACAACAGCCAACATGCGAGCAACATGCGACCAACATGCATGCCAACCGACAGCCAACATGGAACCAACATGCGACCAACATGCCGACCGACAGCCAACATGTGACCAACATGCGGGGCGGCGAACGAGGGCACCCGTCGGGCGCAACACAACCATGCGCATTATTGTCAAAGAGCATTATTTTGCGAGAGTGACAGAGTATGTAGCATGCATCCATCATTACACTACAGCCATAGTATGGTACTAGGCTTCGGTCGGGAGGGCAAGGGGTTCACACTTCCACACTCTAATCATGCTGTGGTTTTTCTTCATGATTGTTCGCTCTTGTGCATCATGTAATTCACGAGGCGGCAATAGCTCATCTCCGGCCAATGTGTAGTCCTTGCATGACATCAACCGCAATGATGCGACCGCCCGAATGTATCTTTTGCAGAGCTTTTGAGAATACTTTGTAGTACCTGTCGATGCAGCAGGAGAAAAAGGAGCGCTCAAAAAGGGTGGGGGGGGGGGGGGGGGGGGCACTTGAAATCAAGTTATTGTGATGGTCTAATCCTTACGGGCAGGTACTGGTGTAGCGCGACTACGGCGGGTTAAAATCGTAGTTGTTCCGGAAACCTTAACGCGCGCGCGCCGTGCGAGGCAACGGCACGCGTTCTGCTGCGCTGCTGCTGCTGCTGCTGCTGCTGCGGCAACTCTGCTGCATACTGCTGGTGAGTGCTGATATTTTTTTACATCGGTGCTTTATAACGTACGCGCACTACACAGTGATGATGGGTTTGGTTTATACGGATTTATATGTCCAGGGTACACCAGGGGCAGAGGGTAGCGGCTGTCCTGCTGCTCTCGCTCATCACGGCGACAAAAACAAAATCATCGTCAGCACCACCGATGCGCGCTCGCGTAACTAAACCCAACACCGATGCGTGCTCAGTGAACAGCGACAGCAACCACAGCGACACTCGAGACTGTGTCGTCAATGTCCCCGGCACCACCCGTACGCCAGGCACCCGTCTCACCTCCCCTACTTTGCGAAGCAACCTTCAGGCTGCTGGCTTTCGGCAATGGCGGCTTCGGCTGCCGGATTTCGCCGGCTTGTCGGCTATGCGTCCGGTGGCGCGTTGAGCGCTTGCGTGGCGGGGGCGATGGCGCCGCCGATGGCCCCCCTGACGGCTGACCCTCAGGCGGCCGGAGAGCACTACCGAGACCTGGCACCGCGTCGGTCCGCGATGCCTGAGCTTACGAGTCCATGGCCAGGGCCGGTAGGGCTGCTGCAACCACTCGCCACCTGGCCATCGCCCCGCCCTGCCGCCTCCGCCTGCCTGAGCGAGAGCGCCAGCACTAGCAGCAGCAGCAGCAGCAGCAAGGCGCCGTCGGCTGAGGGCGCAGCCGGGCCGCCTCCCGGCAGCTCGCCTGTCCTTGAATCCGGTAGCGCGGAGAGCGATCGCAAGGGCGACAACCGGTGCTGCCTAGGGTTTCTCTACTTCAACCAGAGCATGCACGACCGGCAGCAGGGGCCGGTGAGCCCCCAACCCCCTGCGTATGCCTGCCGCCATCTGCGAATCCCCCCCCCCCCCCCCCCCCCCCCCCCCCCCCCGGGAGTCCGCGCATTCTCATCCCCGTTTGCCTGCGCAGATGTGCGTCGGGGTCCGGACACGGCCAAGCACGGTGCAGGAGGACATGCGCAACCCGCTCCCCGGGCTGGTGGACTTCAAGGTGAGCAGTCCGCGGTGGCCACAGATAGTCCGGCGACCCCCCCCCCCCCCCCCCCCTGCCCTAATCGCCACCGCTAACTGCATCCACCACCGCGTACCAAGTTTTCTGCTGTTCCATGCCGCCCGGCGCGCAGTACATGTGCATTGGCTACTCGGTGTATACCGTCAACGATCGCAAGGTCATCAGCAAGACGCGGCGCCCGGGGGCCGACTCGGTCGACCTGCCCTACTGCGAGGGCCTTGAGGTACCAGCGGACGCACTGCCGATGCACCGCATGCCGCTTCGCCGAGCTCAGTGGTCGCCGCTAAGGTGCTAAGCGTCGCCGCTGCTGCTGCGCTCGCTGGCAGATCATCTCGTCGCGGGAGATGCAGGGGAGCCCGGTGCTGCTGAAGGAGGGCATGGGGGGCGAGCCCGTGGGTGAGCGCCCGCTCCCACTATGAGCCTCCGATAGTATAGCATGCTGAGTGTCAATGCGGCGGCGGCGGGGGGCAGCAGCGCGGGGCGGTGCATGGCCGCATGCTGTGGTGGGATGCGCTGTACGATCGACTCGGGTTTGCGGGCCACAAATTAACGAATTGTTTTCCGCCATTGAGCTGGACATCCTGGCCTATGTTCGTGAAAGTGCCGGTGTGGTACTGTGGCTTGTGCTGTGAGAGCGTCGCGTTGATGCGGCGTGCCGCCTGCTGATGTGCGGCCGCCTGGCAGGGCGCGACGACCTGGACAGCTCCGGGGCGCCCGAGAAGGAGGGCCGATTTCCGCCGGGCAAGAACTTTGGTGGGGCCGCCACCCGCGCTGCGCCTGTGCCCCCTCTGCATGCGGCTGCTGCAGGCTGATGCGACAGGGCGGCGTCGCATTCCGCCTCCCAGCTGCTGACCCCCCCCCCCCCCCCCCCCCCCCCCGCGCACCAGTGCCGGGCAGGGACGTGAACATGGAGAACTTTGTAGCGCGGTAAGCTAGCGATGACGCCTCATGCCCACGCTCACGCGCCATCCCCCGCCTCTCACCACTGCACGGCACAGCAGCGCCCTGCACTCTGCGCCGGCGTGCGCGTGGCAGCCGGTCGCGGGGTCTGACCAGCCGCCCGGCTGCCGCGCCGGCAGGTTCACCAAGATGGCGAAGAAGATCGCGCAGAAGATGGTGGACAACCTGAAGCTCGTTGCCAGCACGATTCAGAAGCTGGTGACGGGGGACGGCGGGAAGCCGAAGAGCAACTGACAAGGGGGCGCATCAGCAGCGGCGGGCCCTTGACGGGCACCCTCTCCTCCCCTGCTATGCCCCCGCTCCCCCCCCCCCCCCCCCCCGCCTTTCATCTGTCTCATTCCTTTTGCAAAAATGCAGGGAATTATGCGGTGGGACATAAGGATTTTCAGCGTCTGCCAACGTGACTGATTGAGGCCGGAGGCGCCGTGCTGATGATGCCGCCTGGCCCCGGGGGGGGGGGGGGGGGGGGGGGCTAGGGATGGGCGCACACTGCACTCCGGCCCGGCAGCTCCCTGTATCACTACCCTTGCCGGCAGATGGCTTCCCCAGCGCAATGCCGCACCACTAACAGCCCTCACGGCATCGCACAGCTCCTCTCTGTTCGGACTCTGCCTTCTCGTGGGCTTCCCATGCCAGAAAGTGGTGTTGTCGGAATGATATTCTCCGATCACAGTTTCACCATTTTCGTACGGACAGCCATAAATGGAGCGGCAGGTTGTCTGTTGCCTCTCTAGCACACCTAGCTAGACTACCAATTAGGTCATCTGCTGAGCATAAGCGCGCACACACATCGGAGAGCCCCTTGTGGATGTCAGATCTTGCGCAGCTCATTTGTTGGGGCAGTGGCCGGCGGTGTGTACGTTACCAAAGTGAAAATAGCAAATAGCAGCATTGGTAAATGTCATCCGCCACCCGGCGGCGCAGTGAAGAGCGTGAACGGACATCGAGCGATGGTGCAGTACGTAAATCCAACGGCACTAGCGACCGCCCCTCGCCCCTGTATCATGTGCTCGGACCCCGGGGGGCAAGTGTCGTTGACCTAAGGTTCAGCCCGGGCTGTTGGGGTCCCGGGCAGCATGGATCGCTGTAGCGGATGGCCGAAAGGAATACAATAACGATCGTCGTCCTACGATGTACTCATCACTCATGACCGACAGTACACCCCTCCACATAAGTCCGAGGCCCTTTTTTGCCAAATCGGAGGTTATGTATCGATGGGCAGCTGAATGTCAGGTTTATGACCTGAAACCCTATAATACTGCACCCTTATGATCACCCTTTATCGTCATAGGAGTTGATCAAGCCCTGAAACGAACAACTGCCCCACACGCGTGGTCATAATGCCACATGGGGCGTTTCAAGTAACTCCACAACACTGGGCTTGGTGGCCCACACGTGCCACAGCGCATGCATAGCACATGACACGGCGGGATGGCGATGAATGGTTGGGGAAACATGTTAGAAAAGGGGCGAGGATGATGTTGGGCGCTGTGGGGCAATGTACGCGCAAGCCACTGCACGGTGTGTGGTAATACCATCGCAACTACCGTGCTACCCTATTTGAGTATCCGATTAACACGCGGATATTCATACCGTTGCAAGGACTACACACAAAATTCAGAAATACATGTTATTAAATTGTACTAAAGCTTCCATTATATCCGGGCTCTCGGCAGGTGCAGGCACGTTTCGGCTGCAAACGAAAAAATAGGTCGAAACGCAACGTTCGCAATGGCATGCGGCCACATCATGGGCGTGAAACTTCACGGCACGTGTGCCTCAATACCCAAGACCCGGTGGCGTGACAGTATGCCGGGTGTACTCGCACACCGACCCCTCATATTAATTGGGACTCCTGGAGTGATGCGCACGGCTGCCACGCCCGATCCCCATTCTTTCACAGCAGTATGTGGTGTTCGCAGTGCAGACTGAGCAGAGGTACACGATTGAGATTACGTGTCAAGTAACATCCATGTAAATACAGCAAGCGGTGGATTGGGAATCTATACGATTGGAGTTGACGACAGAGATGACCAGTGAGTTCTCCCACCAGCATTGAAGCATTGCAGAGCACGCCATTCCAGAGCCACTCGCCTCGCGGTGACGTGGTATGGGCGTGTAGCCAGCACTCACTAATATGGGAAAGCTTAGCCCTACGGCAAGGAGGCCGCGAGAACCTTACAGCTTCTCATGCGCGCACGTGCGACGAGCACAGCAATTTTCCCTGTAATTTTGCTCGATAGTAGCTGGTTCCGTGGGCTTGTCCCATACCCTGAATATCCTAGTTTCAATGCCCTACACTCATGATGGATAGCTATATCAAACCAAGGGTAGTGTGGTATGAGTACGGGGGCAGTGTGTCCCATGGCTATGTATTCACATGGATGGCGCAATATGTGGTTTTGTAGCGCTAGCGGCACTCGCTCTACTTTTGCCTAGGTGAAAGTGCTGATTGAACGGCTATCACACGTGGCAATATTGGGTGTAGCACGCCGTCACGGCATTTTTCCCAAGCCGTACTACCTAGCTACCCTCAGCAACATGTATGCACGCGTGCACAACCTCAATACAGCTACGTATGTGCATGTCAATTGAATCCCCAAGCCCCGGACTTGTGTGGAGAGGTATATACATAGGCTTCTGCTGTGATGGGTCATCCGGTAGTAATATTAGTATATATGCGATGACGTAGACACGAGTACCTGACGACTCATAGCACGCGCAGTACGTCGTCACATCGGGACATCCGCGCGCGAGCTCGCGCCGCGCGGGCTTCGCGCTGCCGCTGCCTGCTGTGCTGCCGCCACTGCCCGTGCTCCTCCTCGTCAGATCTATGTGGTGCAGTAAAACAGGCGCCGAACACACTATAACACATATACATACTGCTGATGATATGCTGCCACAATATGTATAACATATAGCAGCCTAGTATTATATTTTATTGTCATATTATATATAATAATCGATTCTATTCTCATCAATTTTATACATAGAACAATAATACTGTAATTATCATTATTATTGTATGCGCTGCTACAATTTCATGTAGATAGCGACTACACACATACAGCATACGAGCATACATACATCATAAACATACATACACACATACACATACATACATGTCATGCATACATACATGCACATGCCCATACGTTATTTATTTACTTATGATGCTGACCATTAGTGACGGCCAGAGGTATATATATATATATATTATATATATATATATATATAATATATAATATATATATATTATATATATATATATATATATATATATG
>VCJN01003193.1:0-16562 GCA_006384855.1 Tetraselmis striata | reverse complement strand
CTGACTCAAGCCTTACGTGGCTAACACAGCACGGGTATCCCATGACACCCGGCTAACATAGCACAGGTATGACTATGACCTCGGCGGGTATAAATACCGCCTCGGACAAGTCTACTAGGTAGAATTCAGAGACAGAACTATAACCCAGGAACCCCTGTAACCAGAAGAGATTGGCCATACTTTCTAAATCCTTCCGCTGCATCCTAAAGGGCCTAAAGAACAGGCTTAAGCTAGAGCCTAACACTTGGTTTCGGAGCTTAGACAGCGGTAAGCGACGTAAAGATGGCTACACCAGGAGAGACACCACCTGAGGACAGCGGAAGCTTTCCGGTAGCGGCCACTGCTGGCGAAGCACAGCCGATTCCGCTCGAAGGAGGTCAAGAGGGCACGCAACCGACCCTCGCAGACATGATGAGCATGCTTCAACGACTAGCCGACCGAGTCGAGACTATGTCGACGGAGCAAGCGAAGATGCAAGATGTAGCGCAAGCTACAACGGCGGCAATGGCGGAGATTCGCCGCTTGGACGAGTACGTGCGACAAGGCTTCAGTCATTTCGACGACCGAGTGAACCGGAGCCGAGTTGTAGAGCAGCAGATGCGAGACCAGCTTCGTTCTGCCCGGACCAGCGACATGCCTGGGCTCATGCCGAGCGATGTGAAACCAGCGAAGATCGAGAAGCTATCGACTACGAATATCGACGAGCTACGGAACTGGTTTCGTCATGCACGGGGTTACCTGAAATATCACAATGTAAACCCGGAGGAACCTCGTAGCGTGTACTGGGCATCTGGCTATTTTCACGGACCCGTATCCAAGTGGTGGTACGCGCAAGTGGCGAGTACGCACGACGAAATTGGCGGCGGTTTTACCGGTATTACGCACATGGAGGCGGCACTAATCACCGAATTCTGTGGACGTACACCGGCGAAGCAAGCTCGTATCAATCTGGATCGCGCGACACAGCGGACTACAGTACAGAAGTACGCGAATTATTTCCGCGAGCAACTACTGGAGTTACCCCATCGTCACGAGGAAGATAATGTACATGACTTCCAGCGCGGACTGAAACCCCATATTCGAAAGGAAGTTGCCCTGAAAAACCCTAAGACCCTGGCAGAAGCTGTACAGGCAGCTCTGGCTGTTGAAGCTGCGGAGCGGGAGACAGATGTGCACCGCGAGATCCGTCGCGAGCGCCTAAACATCATGGACGACGATGGCGACGACGACGAGCAGTACTACAGCAGTGCTGAGGGTGAAGCTACAGAACAAGAAGACGACCTGTTGATGGCGCGGCGATTGACCGAGGAGGAGTTTGAGAGATTTAAGAAGGAAGGTCGCTGCTTTATCTGCAGGGCGAAAGGTCATGTTGCGTCCGCGTGCCCGAGCAAGAAGAAGAAGATTTCTGAATATCGACCCAGAAAGACCCGGCCGGGAAACTAAGACGTGAGTCGGCCGCGCGCGGCGCGCGACAGGGTGAAGGACTGTCCCCTAAAACGGCTCGCGAGACTACAGAAGTACAGCCCTCGTATCCTCGAACGACACTGAGGCCTGATTTCCTCCACAAGGATTTCAGCGACTGGATGGTACGTCGCGAATTATTTCACGAGTACACGAAGAAATACGGACCCTGCGACCTGGACGGAGCTTGCGATAATGACGGCCTGAATTCTCAAGTTTCTGGTAGTTTTTGCTGTCCGACGCGCCCATTTCAGGAACAGGATCTCGGAGAATATCGGCGTATTTGGCTAAATGCCCCGTATGACCGAATCGAAGAATTTTTGGGCCACTACCTTCGACAGAAGTTATTGCATCCGCATCTACGAGCAATTATTGTGGTCCCAAAATGGTCGCGTAAGCCGTGGTTTCGACTACTTAGAAATTTTCGTCTGGTGGATGAGTTGCCAGCGGAGACTTCTGTGTTTACGTGTCCAACGAACGATGGCATAGAAGGTGCGAGACAAGATGTTGGCCCCACTCGATGGGCGACACAGATCTACGCTGACGATGGCGCCGGCGTACGGTTTCTACCGTAGCACCTGAGAACCCCACCGAAGCCTGAGTGGACGCACTCGAAGGTTCTAGTAACCGATGGAAGACGAGTGCTTCTGACTGTAGAAGACAGCGGACTGATTTGGTTTCCAGAAGGCAAGCGCGGCGACACGGACGCGACGCCGGAGACAACAGCAGTACGACGATTACTCGAGCAAACTGGGTACCGGGTACAGGAGAGCAATCTACGGTACCTCGGCACTCAGCGGACGGGAGACAACCGGTGTCCTGTATACCTGTATCGCGCTCGTCGTAATACTGTACCTACGAAGACCCCTTTGAACCGTGCACTATGGACAACCTGGAAGAAATTATTGGAGGCACGAAGTACGGGTTATCTGGAGACGGAGACAGTACGCTACCCACTACGGTATGAAAGCTTCGGCAAACAAATTGATGAATATGTCAACCGTAACGTCCGACTACCTGGCGAAGACTCCACATCGCGTTTGTGCAACGTATCTTCACCGAGTGGTACCCGACTGCTGACTATTACTGGCGAATTGCGAGGACGACACTGTAAAATACTGGTGGACTCTGGTGTAACCGAAAATTTTGCGAGTACCGAATGGGTGCAATTGCATCAGTGCCCTACAGTATCCGGAGGAAAACACCGTATAAAATTGGCGAACGGCAGTATGAGTACCAGTACCAAACGGCTGAGGAGCGAAGTACTTACCGTAGGAGCTTTCGACTATAAATTGGACGCTATAGTTACAGACCTGGAGAAATTCGACATTATTCTCGGACAACCTTGGCTGGAAACAGTTAATCCTGACATTGACTGGACTGCTAAAATTATCAAACACCGGAAGACTGGACAACACATTGCTACAGCGGAACAGTATACAGCACCTACGACGGTTTACCACCTGGACGCGGCTAAGATGGCAAAGGAGCTGAGGAAGAGTCGCGGCGAGGAACTGTTTGCTGTTGCGGTACGCGAGGTGTTCGATGCGGTAGCTGAGCTGCGCACGGACCAGTCGACCGAGTGGACCGAGGAGCTCAAGGAGTCCCTTATGGAGTTTGCAGACATCATCGCGGAGCCTACTGACCTGCCACCGGAGCGCGAGTTCGACTTTGAGATCAACCTGGAGAGCAAAGGCTACCATCAAGTACGAATTAAACCGGAAGACATCCACAAAACAGCGTTCCGGACACACTATGGACTCTACGAGTACTGCGTGTTACCTTTCGGCTTGACAAACGCCCCAGCTGGATTCCAGACCATGATGAACCGTATTTTGAGCCCATATCTCGGCAAATTCTGCGTGGTATACCTGGACGACGTGCTGATCTACAGCAAGACAGTTGAAGAGCATCTCGAGCACATCAGATTGGTGCTACGGGAGTTGCAACGACACCACTTGCATATCAAGCTGTCGAAGTGTTCGTTCGGCCGTACTAGCGTGGAGTTTTTGGGCCATATCGTCGAGGCAGGACAGATCAAGATGGACCCCCGGAAGGTGGAAGCAGTTCAACAGTGGCCCGTGCCGAAGACAGTAAAGGACGTACGAGGTTTTCTCGGCCTTGCTGGCTATTACCGCAAGTCCATCCATAACTTCGCGGCTATTGCGGCGCCACTACATGACCTGACGAAGAATCAACCGGAGTTTGTGTGGACGCCTCGTGCTGATGCAGCGTTTCGTGCATTAAAGGACGCAATGGTACGAGCACCTGTACTGAGTATACCGGACACATCTGCGGACGCCCGTTACACATTGTATACAGATGCTTCTGGATTTGCAGTGGGAGCTGTGCTGCTGCAAGATCAAGGCTCAGGACTTCGACATGTCGCGTACCATGCACGCAAGATGAACAAACACGAAGTTCACTACCCGGTACATGAGCAAGAGTTGTTAGCGGTTCGTGATGCACTCATCATCAAGTTCCGATGCTACCTTGATGGAGCGGCGGGCTTTACGGTCATCATCGACCATGACACACTACGGCACTTCTTTCGCCAACGCGATTTGTCGACGCGGCAAGTACGATGGCTGCAAGTGTTTGCGCCTTACCAACGACATATGGACATCGTCTACAAGCGAGGAGCTGCCAATCATGCGGACGCCCTCTCTCGGCGACCCGACTTGAAGGATGCGCTACAGAAGCTAGATCTGCTGAACAGCTGGTCAGAAGACGAGGCTGACTGCGAAATAAATTCAGTTTTATTTGCTATGGAGTCGCGACTACAGGCGGACAACAAATTTTACGACGAAATCAAGACCGCATATGACTCCGACGAGTACCTGAAATCGCGGAAGGCTTTACCATCCTGGCTAGTACGTCACAGTAATGGTCTACTGTACGCCTACGGCTCACGACTTTACGTACCAAATGTGGCGGACCTGCGACAACGAGCACTGTACGAACTACATGACGCGCCTACTGCTGGACACCCAGGAGGACGACGACTACTGGCGCGTACTGTGGAACTGTACTGGTGGCCCCGTATGAAACAGACTGTCACTAACTACGTGCGACGCTGCCCTACCTGTCAACGTACTAAGGCGGCCCGGCATAAGCCATACGGCTTACTTCAGCCCCATGACGTACCATCACGACCATTTGAGGTAATATCCCTGGATTTAATCACAGATCTACCGGAGTGCCAGGGGTATGACTCAGTAGTGATTTTCGTATGTCTACTGTCAAAGCGAGTAATTGTTGAGCCAACTACGAAGACATTTACTGCTGAAGGCCTGGCGGAGATTATGCATCGCTCAGTTTTTCGTCATTTCGGCCTGCCGGCTAAACTCATCTCTGACCGAGACCCCAGATTTATGTCGGAATTCTGGCAAGATATGTTCAAGACTATGGGTACAAAGCTGAACATCTCTACAGCTTTTCATCCAGCAACCGATGGCCAGACGGAACGGACTAACCAAACTTGGGAACAAGTGCTACGCTGCTATGTGCACCCTCTGCACGATGATTGGGTCAACCACCTCACCAACGTGGAGTTTGCGATCAACGCTGCTCAGTCGACTTCGACTACTATGTCCCCTTTCAAGGCGACTTTGGGATTCGAGCCGACTACACCTGCTACTACTCAACTCGCAACCGAGCCAACTCGAGCTCTTCCGGAACACGTCAAGTATGTACAGGAGCTTCATCGCTTCGCGCATGATTGCGTACTGGAGGCTCAAACTCGTATGCAGACTGCAGCTAATCGTAAACGACTACCCGTACCATTCAAGACCGGCGACAGAGTTAAGCTGAAGGCGTCTCATCTGAAGTTTATTCAGCAACCCTGTGCTAAGCTACGCGATCGCTACGTGGGCCCCTTCGTCATTACAGAGCAGATCTCGCCAGTTGCTTTCCGATTGCAACTACCTGCGGGCGTACGAGTCCACGACGTGGTGCACGCGAGTATGCTGGAAAAGTGGTATGACGACCCTGACCAACCGGCGAAGTCTGAACGAGTACCGATTGTCCATGACGCAAACCGATTCCATGTTCATGACATACTCGATGTTGCCTTCAACAACAATGGCACTGGACTACTGTTTCGAGTGCGATGGGCGTTCCCGTACAACGTACCAAGCGAAGACACCTGGGAGCCCCTACGCGGAGTCAAGCACATGGACATTTTCCGGTCGTTCTTACTGTCTAAACCATACCGACAATTTACTGAGAGCCCAGACTTCATTCGGTTCCGGAATCGCTACCCAAGCCGAGTACCTTCCGCCTGAGCTTCAAAATCAAGACCAAGACTGTAGTTTCCTGTAGTTCTGTGACACCTGCACAGCGAGGACGCTTGTGCTTAAGGGGGAGAGAGTGTTATACTCCATTTCCCTATAGCTATAATGTTCTGCTATACTAGCAGGTATAACCCCCGCAAAGGTAGTACGACTACGCATCCGCGGAGTCGCTGTACATATTAGTATTGCGGGCGTAAATATTAGTAGTATAAGGCCGAAGACTGTTCTGGAATTCTCTAGAGTTCTCTGACTCAAGCCTTACGTGGCTAACACAGCACGGGTATCCCATGACACCCGGCTAACATAGCACAGGTATGACTATGACCTCGGCGGGTATAAATACCGCCTCGGACAAGTCTACTAGGTAGAATTCAGAGACAAAACTATAACCCAGGAACCCCTGTAACCAGAAGAGATTGGCCATACTTTCTAAATCCTTCCGCTGCATCCTAAAGGGCCTAAAGAACAGGCTTAAGCTAGAGCCTAACAGGATCGGAGTGCAGAAGCAAAACTTGATGCCGTGATCGATGTAGGTGAGCAGGAAGCGGTAGCCCTTGTATTCTGATGATTGGTAGTCGATGAGGTCGATCTGGCCACGGGCCCCGAACATGTCCTTGGACAATATCGGCCGGTGACCGGCCTTACCCTTAGTAGTTCTGTTCTTGGCGCAGGTGACGCATGTTTCGCAGAAAAGTTTGACGACACGCCTGGGGATGTTGCAGTACCTTCCCAGAATCATTTTGTGAAGCTTCTTGAGCTGCACAGTGTGATGGGGGGAGGGCACACTTAGTGGTGTGTACGTAGCCAACATGCAGTGGCAGCAAGCAAAGCGGGACAATGGGAGGGCTTAGGGAGGTACACCTTGGCGTGCACCCCTTTGAGGTGCAAATCCCGGATGTGTTTGAAGACCATCCCGGCGTGACTGACGAGCTTCACCTGCTCCAAAGGGGCATTTATGTCCCCTCTCTGGATGAGCATATCGGAGTATCCGCAGATCAGGATATCGAAGCGGCGCTGTGTAGCCCAGGCCCGCGATCATTCCTGCTCGACAGTCTAACAAGAAGAGCACTTTGCACCTCAGTACATGGCAGAGGCGCGGCGCCAGTTTATTTCGGCTCGGCGCGGCAGTACAGCAGGCGGCGGCTGCAAGTGCCCGCCCAGTTGCATGCCGTACCGTAGAATCGGCGCCGGCAGCGGAGCTACAGGTGCAAACAACGAGGCAAAAGAGCCGACTGTCGAAAACTGCACTATGTAGAGGATGAGCGGGCTGGTGCGCGATCGGGTCGGCTAAACGTCAGACTGTACAGTGATAACACGCGAACCCGCCTACCCGCGAGGTCTGTGGCCCATATCGGGGGGCAACCTGCGAACAAGGCATGTCGGCGGGCCCCACCTCTCTCGTCGTTTGTTCGAAGGTACGGAGGGTTTGCATGGCTTCATTGTACTCTGCCTCTGTCCGCAACGTCTGGTTGTCTCGACGTTGCCCCACATACTCACGAAGTCTCTTGTTGAAGACGTCGCGATGCGCCTGCACCACCGATGATACCTCAACCTCCGGTTGATCTTCGGCCGGCCCATCCTCCGGTGCGGCAGCGCCTGCGGTAGCATCAATATTGCCTAAGGCCATAGTATCGACCAGAGCCGGCCAGAGCCGGGCAGAGGCGGTCCCGGAAAGGGGAGTTGCGCAGCTGCGATTGAGTGCTACTGTGGGGACGAGTGAGCACGGCCTGTCCGCAGGGGTTTTTAATAGCGACTGTATACCTGGCGCCCGATCGCAGCTCCCGCGCCGGCACGGCACTCGTCCGCAGAATGGCGGGCGCCGCAGCGCCAACCAGCACCTGCCCGTACAGCGCCTTACCCGCCACCGTGCGTCGTGGCCATGTGCAGATGGGCTTGCCCTGCGCGGCCCATTTGAACATGGGACGCGACAGACGTTCCGTGCTAACACGGGTCGACCCATGTGGACATGGGCCGACAAACGGCCTGTGTCCACACGGATATGACCCGGATTGCTCCATGCGTACATGGTACGGGGCCATGTGGACATGGGTCAATTGAGGCTCCATGTCCACATGGACCGCTCCATGTACACATGGACCGCATGTCCACATGGATCTTAACATATACATATCTATCGCATCTATTTAAGGGCAACTATCACTAGGGCACGGACGCAGTATGGAACGGTAGCACGATACCACGGGACACTGACTGTAATAAAAGTAAAGTTCGCCCCGGGACATCGGCCGAAGCCGCCCCGGCACTTGACCTCGTGCGCTAAAAGCAGTCGTAGGTCTGGCATAGCCCTTAGACCATTGCCTCATTCGAACCCCGAAGGGCTAATGCATAAACCGGGTAAACCCGGGACACGCCGGGCCGATATTGCCGAAATTCATCGGCCAGGAATCGAACCCGGGTCTCTCGCATAATATCTATACAATATCCCGTGATTTATGGTGCTACTGAGAATATATAATACCCATTAGATCCTTAATCCCAAAATAATTCGTTTTTGGGCGGTAATAAAGCCATAATACTGCTAGGAGTAGTTAGAGCCGACGTCGCCCCACGTCTCGAACATTTGTGATCTACCGATATGTTTATTTATGGATGAAATGGAATTTATATCTGCAGATATATGGAAGATAAATCATGCAGATACGGGATATTGTTTGCATTTTACTAACGACTATATTGCTGGAGATTGCCGGCTGGGCGGCGCGGGAAGTCGTCGCGGCCTCGGCGTCGTCGGCGCCGCGCGCCGCCCCTGCGCACTACTGGTATGCTTCATCTGACCCACGCTCGCCATCCGCGCCATCACGCAGCAGACAGCTACACGCCCGCAGAGCACGGCACAGCAACACAGGTGATCCTGTCGCGGTGCAGCACGCAGTGCTGAACAACCGTGTCGTACTTCTTCACGCATCCTGTGGCTACACTGCCGCAGCGGGAGGCAAATCTCGACGGACAACCGCCATCCCAGGGACGAGGACTGAGTGAGCAAAGCCTGGCAAAGCTGACAAGCAGGGCACCATGGCAAAGCATCATCCTGACCTGATCATGTGCCGGAAGCAACCAGGAATCGCGATTGGCCGCTTATGCGAGAAGTGTGACGGCAAGTGCGTGATCTGTGACTCGTACGTCCGGCCCTGCACGCTGGTCCGGGTGTGTGATGAGTGCAACTACGGCTCCTACCAAGGCCGCTGCGTGATATGTGGAGGCATTGGGATCTCAGACGCTTACTATTGCAAGGAGTGCACACAGCAAGAGAAGGATAGAGATGGGTGTCCAAAAATCGTGAACTTGGGCTCTGCGAAAACAGACTTGTTCTATGAGCGGAAGAAATATGGCTTCAAGAAAAGATAGCACCACGTCGACAACCATGGTGCAAGACCCCGCCAAAGACGGCCAGGCATATGTGGTCTGCAGCCAACCTCGCCTGTGGTTCGTTTGGTGGCAGTCTCCTAGATACAGGACTGTAATTATGTGACAATATGCAGATGCTTGTACACAACCCATGGCGGCATATGCCTAGCCATCGACCAGAGCGAGTTGAGCCGCACTCGACCGAGAGCCTCCCGGGACGCTGGCGCGTGCTCAGCCTCAATACCCTGGTGTGACTGGGCCAGGACCTAAGCTTCGCAACACAGCACCCCATGTTTCCGTTGCTATGGGAGGACAGCAATTGTACTTAAATGAGATGAGGATGCCAGGCGGAAATACAGAGCCCACTACTCCATGCGCTCCGTGAAGCTGCAGGTTGTTGGGCGGTCGTCATCAGCCCATAGCATCTTTGTTGATGTCACCAGACAGCGTCGGGCCTGGGAGAATGGCAGCCGCAGAGCCCGTCAAATGGCAGGGATGGATGGACATGGCAGATCAGAGAATGCGCGCGCAAGGGGGTCACTAGATACCGACGAGACTCCATCAACGGTGAAGCGCCAGCACCTGCAATGACTCCCCCCCTCCGTATCCAGAAATAAAGGAGCAGGAGTTCTCTTTGAGCAGACAGTCGCTAAGCGCAACGCAGGCCCGGTCTGCCAAGAAGACTGCCGCCTCGCTGCAATGAGACAGTTGGCAGTTGTCCACAGAAATCGCCGCGTCACCCTAAGCAACACGGTGGCCAAAACATATGCACTCCATATTAGCGATATTTGCCGAAAGGCCAACAAGTCCAGCAGTCTGTGTTTGCACAGCGCCTCGTTTATGCAGGATTGCCCTGTGCCGATAGGGCGAGACAGCATGACCAGAGGCAGTAGCTACGAGCATTGGCATCGAAACAAGAATCTGTGAAACTTGGCGACCATCCACTCCACAAGAGTGCAAGAGTTGCGAGCAGAATGCGCTGTTGGCAACAGGGCATGGGGTGATGTGGAGACGCACACGTAGCCGTAGTCCGTAGCACGCCCTCTTGGACATTCCGAATTCCTGATCACACGCGTAGTAGAGCGCATGAGGAATTTTGATATTCAGAGTATGGCACATGCACCCCAGTGTGTGACACATTTGACACATGAGGCATCCATCACCTGCACTGAACCATAAGCCTCGTGGTACCAGACTGCGGAGCTCGAGGGTTCCTCACCGCCCAGCCTACAATCCCCCATCGGACAGGACATCAGTGCCGAGCTTTGCGCAGTGCCCCATCCATGTGCACGCACAGTGTGCACAGCGGGGACTACCTGCAGTCTCTCAGGGTGAAATTTGACCCATCTCGGAGGTCCACTGCAGCAGCGTGCCCGCATTGCAAGTGGCAGCTCTCAATCTGCCAAGGGATCCATCCGCCGGTATCATTACACGGTCAGCGACATGCGAAGAGTAAGAGCAACACGTGTGACAGGAGCCAGGCAAAGTAGCTGCTGCCCTGCCCACCTGCCAGGTGGCCCCAGCTGACGAAATGCAACAGTCGCCTCCATCTACAAGCTTTACGCCTGTAATGCTACCTGCACTCCCCTCCTGAGTTTTAAACCATTTCCAGCAGCAGGAACGTGAATGGCTTGTTGAGGTTAGACATGTACTGTTGGCTACAACTTGCTGAAGCATTCTATTATCAAGCCTGATATGGCATGCTACCCAAAGACATCAGCTGCCCACCTCCAAGATGAGCATCCCCTTGATGATGGTCCCGGGCTCCCCTCTGATCCTGACACTTTTGGAAATTCTGAGCACGGTGTCTGCAGCTTTCTGGCCAACGTAGCCAGCATTCCGTTCCAGCGCCCCACACAAGTACTCGCCTGTCCGGAGCAGGATGCGCTGGCCTGCAATAGCAGTGGCGTATCAGATGTCAGCGAGGGAGTGGCGTGCGGGTTGTAGGTGCGGAGGGGGGAGGCTTTCTGATTCGCTAGGCATCCCATTTCGCGGCTCACCGTGCCGTGCTTGTCTGATGGCCTCAGCTAGGGTGTCGACCACGTCCGGTACAACTATCTCTACCTCACTCAATATTTTCTCCAGGACTGGCGCATCCAGTCCATTCAACGGACTGTCGCGACCAACCCTCCTGAGCAAAACAGAAGGCATCAGTGGGTGGAACTTCATGCACAAGGACATGAGACGGCTGGCATACTTCGCTGTGCGAGAAGCAGCCGAGGCACTTTCCAGCCGCGACAGTCGCAGCTTAGGGCGGCTTGGCATGTGTACCTATGGGTGCCAAGCAGGATGGCAGCAGCTAATCTGTCAAGCGAGGGGCTCTCAGCCAACGGAAGACTTGTGCAGGCGACGGACGAGTTCTCCATGTTGGCCTTTGGGAAGCGTCGACGCAGCCGATGGTTTGATAGCGCTCGCGGTGCTCAGACGAATTGGCAGCCAGAATCTGACAAAAGCAGACGTGCTGTTGCGACTAAGCTGCAAGGGCAGCACGATACGTACTGGTGAACCGCTAACGGCGTGTCCCGGACGCTGTCCTTGTAACCAACCCTCACACTGGCGATTCTTTCCAGCGTCGTGAAGGTCTGCTAATTTAGAGGCTCGGGTATCTGCTGACAGGTATCATCGGCAGAGCTAATCCACATAAAGAAAGCAAAGGTGAGGCTGTTGTCAGTATCCCTGTCACGGCGTGAATTCCGTCCGCGTACGAGTATGTTCGGGCATTGATGGGCTGCTGTTCGTCATCTGCCCTCATCTGCCTGCTGATATGATCTAAACTAGTTTATGGGGTTTCCATCCTTGACCTAACCGCTTTTCAGCTACAAGTGCTGCGCAGTGGTACGGGAACTAGTAACTGTTGTTGCGCCCCTGTTTGGGTGCAGCACGAGTAGACATAAAAGCAGCCAGAACAGCTGAGCCTGCCATCTTCCAGTTTTCGCTGCGTTCCACGCAGCGATGTAAAAACTGTCTCGTAACCCGTTGCGAGCAAGGTCACCCCAGGTTGTTCAAGACCACACCCGGCTCGCCATCCGAGTGTGATATTCTCGTCCGTACGTCCGTGCGTTACTATGTCAGATGGAGAAGAACCCGTCGTTGAGCCGACGCTCACGTCTTTGCAAGCAGATGTGCGTGCATTGGCTACAGCTGTGGCACAATTGACGGCTCGTGATCGCGTTGTTGATGGAGAAGGGGCACATGGCTCCGGCTCGGGGCAGCGCTTCGCGGGACAGCCGACAGGCAGCGGGGGAGCCGCAAAGCGCCCCGACTTGCTAGAGCTAGCCCAGAGCGGCCGTGTCGGAGCAAAATCCGTGAGTGCCGAGGATGATTATCTCGCGGTGTTAGAGCTACTGCAGAGAGCAAATTCTGGTTACGAGGCCGTTCGACCGGTCAGCCGAGTGCCTGGACTTTTCCCTTTGAGCACCGACCTAACGAACGAGTACCTCAAGCAGGATGACCGGCGTCTGCCGGCCCAGGAGGAGTACTTGTGGATGTCGTGTTTCGGGGCTCACATGGCCGCCCTTTTCGTGGCGCTCGACGAGCTGCTACCTTACGTCCCCGCCACTAACCAGGACTTCACCCCCTACCTCGCGAGAGCTCGGAATCACGCCGAGGCCATCGACAAGGCGTTTCGTTTTCGTCTAGCCTTCCTGCGGAGGCTGAATGAGATCAAGCGTGTGCACGGTGACCAAGGTGTTCTGGATGTGCTGCGAGCTCAGCATTTTCAGCCTGCTTCGGAGCATCTGGGTTCTGCGATTTTTGGGGACCTCATGAGGGACTACGAGCGTCGTGTCTTCGAGGCGACCGTTGCCAGCAGCGCCAAGGCGACCGCTACTTCTCGAGTAGCGGCTGCAGCTGCAGGTCGCGGGCGTGGGCGAGGACGTGGCGGCGGACGTGGACGCGGCCGCGAAGGTGAGCACGAGTGACGGCGTGGGGCGCCGCTCGTCGGAGCTGCAGGAGCCTTGCGAGGCCACCTTTCGGTGACCGCCGCAAGACGCACCCTTGCAGCTCAACGGCGGGATGAGCGCCCTGTGTCAGGACCTGACCCCCCCACCTTACAGACTTCATTTAGACCTTCCTCGGTGCGGCGCTTCTTACAGCTACAGCCGAGTGCGGCTCAACCATCCGCACACCTGCACATGGCGGCTCAACCATCCGCCTTTCTTACAACCCCATCTCTGCGTTCGTCGGTTGCTACACTACGTGTTACAACCGGTTCGCAACGACCAAGTTTCGCGCGTGTACGTTGCGCACGGGACAGGCGCTACGAGCGCGAAGGGCGCGCGGGGCGGCCCTCTTACCTGAACCTAGCCCCGCAAACCCGTACTGGAGCTACTGCAAACCCGTCCAGCAACTACCGGCCAACCGCCGGGAACCTAACCGCTGCTGCCGAGTACTTTGCGAACAGTAGCCGTGCCGGTGGAACTCTGTCAGTAAAACGACGCACTTACGTAATCGACGAGCCCGCAGCTATCGCTCCATGGGCTGCGTCACTGCGATCTCGGCTGCAGGACGCGTTCGGCTCAGACGAGCTAGGCCAGCGGACGCTGGACCTGCTCTCCAGCTCCCTCAGCGCGCAGACCCTCAAGAGCTACGCCGGCAGACTGTCTCAGTTCGCTGAGTTCTGCCACGACTCCGAGAACATCAGCCCGCTGGAAGCGACTACTGCTACTGTTGTTCGGTACGTTGCCTGGATCGGGGAGCGAGGTCACATCGCAGCTAAGTCGCTGCAGCCCTACCTGTCTGCCATCAACACCTTCTTCGAGCTGCACAACCTCGTCCCGATCGCCAAGGACAGCCTACACCTCACTTCGGCAAGGCGTGGGTTAATGTTGCGGCAGCGCCGGCTGGACGCTGCCCCTTTGCGTGTCCGTCTGCCTGCGGATGTAGCTTACCGCTTCGTCTCAAAGGCCGAGCTAATTGTGTGTGCTCCTTACCCAGAGTCCCACCTCGACTACCGAGCCCTCTTGGCCTCGGTTGTCTACTTCCTGTTCTTTGCCAGGGGCCTTACTGGCGTCTCCTGTCGAGCGCAAGATGTGCATGTCGACACCTACAACATCACCTTGCAGATCTACCGCGAGAAGGGTCGCGCTGGCCGTCGGGGACCCGACGACCTGCGCGTACTTCTCCTTCCGGTGTCCGAGCACCCTCGAGTGGCACGACTCTTGCGCTACTTCATCGACAACGTCCAGTCTGTCCCCCTGGTTACTGTTGGCTTGGCTGCCTCCAACTTCTGGGCTGTCAATGTGGCTGAGCAGTCAAAACCTTGGACTGCGGCTACGATGTCAGACTGGTTGTCTACAGCGGTCAACCTAGTCAACGCTGCCCCTCCTGCTGGCACTTCCTGGACTTCACACAGTCTACGCAAGGGCGCAGCCTCTGCAGCAAACGCCATCGGAGCGCCACTGTCCCACATCCGCTACCAAGGCGGTTGGGCCACTAACTCCGATGTCGTTCTGGACTACATCGACCCCAACGTTCTTCCTTCTCCTGGCGCGTGGTTCTTCTTTGGACACATCGCCCCCCTCCGCCACTTCCAAGTCCAACATGACTCCGCAGCGGTGGCCTTCCCAGTGCCTCCTTCATGACTTGGCGCTACCCCTTCTCCGTCAATCCACCGCTCTCTACGTTCGCTCAAGACTGGCAAAACCAGACTCAACTTTGAAATGATCTAAACTAGTTTATGGGGTTTCCATCCTTGACCTAAACGCTTTTCAGCTACAAGTGCTGCGCAGTGGTACGGGAACTAGTAACTGTTGTTGCGCCCCTGTTTGGGTGCAGCACGAGTAGACATAAAAGCAGCCAGAACAGCTGAGCCTGCCATCTTCCAGTTTTCGCTGCGTTCCACGCAGCGCCCCCCCTGACTCCGTTTTCCCTCCACGCTTTTCGCTAAACCTTCCTGCCAATTTCGGCTCTTGACCGTGTAAAACAGCCTGCGCGACCTTTTTGGCAAAACCAGACTCAACTTTGAAATGAGCAATTGCGCACCCCGTGCTGGGTGGACGACAAGCCAAGACACGAATTACCCGTAGTCGCAATCTCATTAGCGAGTAAAGGCGGTATCCCAGCTGGACCATTTAGTGGTCAGGTGCCCATGGATCAGGCCAGAAGGTGGCGCATGCCCTCCGAACTCACATCAGGACTAGAGCAGGACCTAATCTAGGTCTGGCCAGATGGGCTGGTCAATTCGGTTACTCAGTGCGAGCCTGTTCGGGCCGACGTACAGGTGGGTCAAAAAATTCCAAAGTGAGTGCGCTGCACTATCGTGGACCATTTCGCATGCACCACCCAGCGTCGACCATCCCCAATTCTCATGGCGCTTGCTGGCCACTGCGACCCAAGCCCATTTTTGTTACAGCTCAGTAAGCCTCACGGGTCCCCCTCAAGGTGGCGGGAGGCCTCCAGTTGCGCTGCCATCGCCGGTTCCGGCGAGATTTGTTCCGTGCGCGCGCGCCATCACTTCCTAGGTTTGCCGGCAGCAGCATTCTCTTAGTCTTTCAGCCAACGCATGAACGTGCCCCACGGAATGTGTGCATCCTCTGCGAGGGCGCGCAGTGACTTGCCATGGATAATTGTCTTGCCTTTCCTCTTCGTTTTTAGAGCCTCCTCAAGCGTATCTCGATACTCGGTGCGGTCGCGATACTGCTGCTTCCTGAGTCGCTTGGTGCGCGTCATCTTGCCGCTCGCGCGCACATCTCACTCGCTCGATACCGCGCTGCGAGCGTCCCACACCCTGCCCCCCCGGTGTCGGACCCTCCTAAGGCCTCCCTGGGCCCTGCGGAACGTTCTGTGGGGGTTCGGAACAGTCGACGCCGCTCCCAAGCCTGAACAGTGGGCAGGGGTGCTTACGCAATCGCGCCGCATTTCTCGAAATTTTCCGACCGCCCATTGTTACATCGCTGACCCCGCACTCACAGTGCAGTCAAATTAGCCGCCCAAGTCGCGTCACAGACAGCCTAGGTCTAGGGCTTCTAGGGCCCACCAGCGGGGCTTCAAACGGGTCTCCTGTGCTCTGGGAGAGGCCGTCTTCGGCAAATGGTCCACGATAGGGCATGGTCCACGATACGGTTTTTACTCGCTACTCGTGGGCAGCACTCTACTACAGCCAGACTCTACTACCCAGGCCTGCCTGGGCGAGTGACCGTCACAATGCCATTAATATAATGGCATTGTGACTATACCGATATAATGAATACCGATATGGTGAACATACCGATATAGTGAACGGGGGGGGGGGGGGGGGGGGGGACGGATTCTTAACACCGGGAAAAATCCCTATGTATACCCCTATAATAAACTTACCAATATAATAAACTTACCGCTATAGTGAACGGGGGGGGGGGGGGGGGGGGACACAATGCCCCAAACTATACCGATATAGTAAACTTCTCTACATAACGGCAGTGTTGCCGACGCCGAACCCGGCCGTTGGCGTGTTCCGATAGC